>CM024759.1:4035299-4294611 GCA_014218235.1 Colocasia esculenta | reverse complement strand
AGCATGAAAGAAAATATACCTGATAAAGATTGTATATGAGCTCAGTAAATGAAGTTACCTGAAGAAGCTGCTTCCGCGGCCGGACATTCCTCGACAGGACCCGGGATATAAGCATCGATAGGTGTAAAAGGATATTGTTCTGCAAAAGCTTTATATTCAGCATATGCAGAGGCGCTATCGACACATCCCGTTACCACTGCTTCAGGAAGTGGACAGTGGAATGATGGCTCAATAAAGTCAACCTCTGATATCAAATCACCACCTGCTCGGGAAGGACTCCCATACTCCATTCCATAAGGAAGAAAAGAATCCCCGAGCAGAGGCGTATACTCATCTGAAGCAATCAGGTCAGCATAAATGATGAGTAAAATTCTGAACAAAAATGATGAGAGAAGAAAAGAAAAGAAGAGAAAAGAAAACCACCACTAGATGAGGTGGAATCCGCCACTCTCCCTTTTCCAACTCTCTTGAATCTGGAAGAAGAGGGGATGTTCAAATAAGCTTCACCATTCCTGTCTCTAACAACTTCCGGAGCAGAAATGGTCGGAAATCCAAAACAGATATGTAAAAAAAAAATGAAGCAGAAAAGAAAGAAGAAGAAAGATGGTGACTCCGCATATCTCCTCGAAGGAAAAAGGAGTAGTAGCCGTTGAGCGAAGCCAAGACGGTCAGCCACAGCAGCATAATTCTGCGTCAAATCCTGGATAAAGTCTAGAAGACAAGATTCAAGGCACAGATGTCAGATCCAATACAAGCAAATGTCAAGAAGACAGAACCCAGAAAAGGAATATCAAATCAAGGCAGAATCTCAAGCCTCAAGAAATATTTTCAAATCAAGCCGTTAAATAGAGCCTGGAAGATAAGTCCCAGCAATCAAATTTCCAGCCCAACTCTAAGCAAGGTCAAAAAAGACAAGCTTCAAAAAGTGAATCCCAAATCAAGTCCTCAACAAAGCCAGGAAGGCAGGTCTCAGGAAATTCTTCCTAGGGTCAAGTCAGAAAGACAAAGACCCAGGCAAAGGAAATTAAAGGCAGTTCTGAGTAAATCCAAGAAGCGGAGCTGATAAAGAAGCATGGCAAAGCTGATCGTGGTCCAAGGTTGCTGACGCCACAGTGAAGTATTGGAGCGCATCAACTACGGCTACGATTTTTCCAGTTCAAATTCCTCTCAAGTTATGAAGACCAAAGGCAAAGTTCAAATAACGCACGGGACGTCCTTCTTCGCCTTCGGCTTCGGTGCACATCCCGTGGGGGGCATTTGTTGGCATGAGAAATTGTCCACATCCCCTCCTTTCCCAAAAATCCCAAAAGTACCCCTATAAGGGGGCAAAATAGGCATCTCCCCCCCCCCATTTTAAGCTATTCTTTGATTTAAAGGAAATGGGAGGGGAGAGGCCGGTTGGAGGGTCCAACCTGTTTAATAATAAACAGGTTGGAGGCCCCCCCCTCCAACCGGTTTAATATTAAACCGGTTGGAGGGGAGACCCCTCCAACCTTTTTTATGTTTTCCCTTTTTATGTTTAAAACAGGTTGAGGATGCTCCCCCCCAACCTGTTTAATATTAAACAGGTTGGAGGAGAAGCCCCCCCAACTGTTTTAATATTAAAACAGGTTGGGGGTGCTCCCCCCAACCTGTTTTATATTAAACTGGTTGGAGGGGAAGCTTCCCCCAACCGTTTTAATATTAAAACAGGTTGGGGATGCTCCCCCCAACCTGTTTAATATTAAACAGGTTGGAGGAGAAGCCCCCCCAACTGTTTTAATATCAAAACAGGTTGGGGTGCTCCCCCCAACCTGTTTTATATTAAACCGGTTGGAGGGGAAGCTTCCCCCAACCGTTTTAATATTAAAACAGGTTGGGGGTGCCCCCCCCAACCTGTTTAATATTAAACCGGTTGAGGGGGAACTCCCCCCAACCGGAATGGGGGTTCTCCCCCTCCTTCTCCTGTTTATGCAGGGAGGGGAGGAGAGGCCAGCCCCCTATAAAGGGGAGGCACCCCCTTCATCTGAAAAAAAAAAAGGAGAGAGGAGGAGAGGCCGGCCAAGCCCCAAAAACCCCCCCCATGTGCTGTGAAAAACCAGTCCCCCAAGCCTTGTAAACCAGTCCCAAAACCCTTGTAAACCAGTCCCTCCAAGCCTTGTAAGGCCCGGGTTCTGAAATTTTCAGAAATATTGCAAATCTTCTTGTTCTCCCGATCTCTTTCCATCCGTTCTTCCAATTCTTTGGTTTGGCGTGAAGGTATTGGTTCGTTCCTTGTTCAATATGGAGTGAGGAGTGCCCGATAACGTGGAAAAGAGCGGGAGATCGCCATCGTATACGGCTCCGACATCTCCCTCGCGCCACGTCCCCACATCGAGCAAGTCTCTGTGGGGATCCAGGGGTTTAAATACCGTCCATATCGAGCATGTCTCTATGGACATATGGTATTTAAACACCCTTTATTCTCTCTCTCTCGGTATATTTATACCCCACATCGAGCAAGTCTCTGTGGGGGATTCAGGGGTTTAAATACTGTCCATATCGAGCGAGTCTCTATGGACATATGGTATTTAAACACCCTTTGTTCTCTCTCTCTTGGTATATTTATACCCCACATCGAGCAAGTCTCTGTGGGGGATTCAGGGGTTTAAATACTGTCCATATCGAGCAAGTCTCTATGGACATATGGTATTTAAACACCCTTTGTTCTCTCTCTCTCGGTATATTTATACCCCACATCGAGCAAGTCTCTGTGGGGGATTCAGGGGTTTAAATACTGTCCATATCGAGCAAGTATCTATGGACATATGGTATTTAAACACCCTTTGTTCTCTCTCTCGGTATATTTATACCCCACATCGAACAAGTCTCTGTGGGGATCCAGGGGTTTAAATATTGTCCATATCGAGCAAGTCTCTATGGACATATGGTATTTAAACGTCCTTTGTTCTCTCTCTCTTGGTATATTTATACCCCACATCGAGCAAGTCTCTGTGGGGGATTCAGGGGTTTAAATACTGTCCATATCGAGCAAGTCTCTATGGACATATGGTATTTAAACACCCTTTGTTCTCTCTCTCTCTCGGTATATTTATACCCCACATCGAGCAAGTCTCTGTGGGGATCCAGGGGTTTAAATATCGTCCATATCGAGCAAGTCTCTATGGACATATGGTGTTTAAACGCCCTTTGTTCTCTCTCTCTCGGTATATTTAAAACCCACATCGAGCAAGTCTCTGTGGGGGATCCAGGGGTTTAAATATCGTCCATATCGAGCAAGTCTCTATGGACATATGGTATTTAAACGCCCTTTGTTCTCTCTCTCTTGGTATATTTATACCCCACATCGAGCAAGTCTCCGTGGGGGATCCAGGGTGTTTATATGCATACGTTTCAACTAAAATTTTGTCTCTGAAAATGAGTATATACTCAGAAGATAATTTCGCTAACACGGGCTTGTTCCTGCTCCGGACAAGCTACATACTCTTTTCAAAAAAGACAACCCTATTTTCCAAACTCGGACTCATTCTGTTCAAAATAAACAAAGCAAAAAAATGTTGTCTTGAAATCTCTTACAGATGCATATATTCTCGCCCATGCTATGAAATGGTATTCGGGTTGAAACAGGTGTTAATACGACATCTAAAGCTTTTAACTCGATGTAAATGTAACATCGGTTCCGATCGATGGAGACAGGGGTCCAGCACACGCCACCCCAATCGCCTGATGATTAAAAGGCACGGAATCAAAGAAGTTCAGATCAAAACACGGCGCACCCATCCGTTTCACGGAAATATACAAAAATTCTTTCTCTGCATTGCGCAGACCCTTACTTCTGCCTGGCAGGCAGGCTGGCACTCCCCGCAACACAAAGTCAAACAAAAACATGATAAATGAAACGAACCTCCCCATACATAATAGAGGGGAGAAAAGAAAGAAGGAAGAAAAAAATCCCGTGTCCACATCCCCCCTCACCCAATTGGAAAGAGAGGGGGGGTATACCTCCGGTCCAACCCCAACCGAAGGTACCCCACCTCCGGTTCCTCCTCTTCACCCCCCCCCCCCCCCACCTCTATAAAAGGGAGAGGGGGTGCTAGTTGGAGGGGTCTTGGTGGCTCCCCTCTCTCGAAGAAATCCCTCCATTCCTTGGAGGCTCCCCCCCCCACCTACAAGGGAGCTCTCTTTTTTGCCTCCAAGAGGGGCTTTTTCCCATCTCCAAAGGGCCTTTTGCCCATCTCCACCGGAGACACCCACCTCCGGTTCAACCAAACTGGAGGTACCCCTCCTCCGGTCCAAATCCAACTGGAGGTACCCCACCTCCGGTCCAAACCCAACCGGAGATGCCCCACCTCCGAAAACCCATAAAAGGTGCAACATTGTAGAAAAGTCCTAAGAGGGTGTAAAATTGCAAAAAAAAAACTCCTGTCTGAAAATTACAGAAATACCCCGATTAGGGGAAAATTGCAGAAGCCCCTGGTTTGTGAGAAATCACATAAAAGCCCTTAAAGCAAGGATCAAAAACTCGGTCGGATCGAGATCGGATCGGCCGAGTCGGCTCGGTTTTGACCCTCCCGATCCGAGCCGGGGTAACCCATCCGGTCCCTACGCGCGGATCGGCCTGGCTCGGCGGGCTCGCCGAGCCCGGCCCGATCCGCTGCGGATCGGGCCGGATCGGACCGATCCGGCTCAACGGCTAGTTCAAAAAACTAGCCGTTTCTAGCCGTTAGGGGGCGCTCCCCAACGGCCATAAACGGCTATTTTTGGCCTTTGGAGGCCTTGGGGGTCTATATAAACCCCCCAAAGGCCCCCATTATGCTCCAAACTCAAGTGTTGAGTTCTCCTCCCCTCCTACCATTTTTTGGGCATTCTCTCTCTCTCTCTCTCTCTCTCTCTCTCTCTCTCTCTCTCTCTCTCTCTCTCTCTCTCTCTCTCTCTCTCTCTCTCTCTCTCTCTCAGGCGCTCTTTTGCACTATTGCAAGGCGATCTCATCTTTCACGTTCTTGCTCTTCGTCTTCGACTCTTCGGGCTCTCTCACACACACTCTCGGCTCGAACTCTTGGCTGCGATTGATCTCCCTCTCTCTCAGCCGCAAAAAAATTATTTATTTTTTGTTTGTTTATTATTTAACTTCTTTTTTTATGTTCTAAGTGATGGCTGCCGAAGGTGGTGCTGCTCCGGCTCCCCAATCTTCAAGCAACCCTCCCAGCGCCGATCCCGCTTGGGCTTATGGTACCATTGTGGACATGGCTCGAAGGAAGGTCCAATGCAAGTATTGTAACTGGGTCTTATCGGGCGGCGTATGGCATTTGAAACAACATCTAGCGGGAATTAAAGGTGAGGTGGCACCATGTTCGAGAGTTTCTGCTGAAGTTCGAATACAATTTTGCCAATATATGAAGGAGAAAGAGACATCTAAAGCAAACATTAGTAGAAGACGCCAAGAAATCCGAGAAGAATTATCTGCCCCTCCTCGAAGGTCCGTGGATTTATCAAGAGGGAGACAAATAATTGATCTTGATGATGATGAAGAAGGTTAGTAATTAGTTAACTTAGTTTTGGAACATTTAGTTCAAGCTTCAAACTTCAAAGTTCAAACACCCTCATTATAATTTATACATTTCAATATATAACATCATCAACAAGTTTTTTTTAAATTATATCATTCTATTTCTATCTCATATTATAGAACAATTTCGTCGGGCATCGCAAGCAAGTCGAAGGTCTTTTGCGGAAGAGGACTATCTCCGATGTACTGGTCATCACCTAGGTCAAGGTAGTGGCCATGGGAGTAGCGGACAAGGGAGTTCAAGTGCTGGAATGAGTACAAATATACCTGAGGTTCCAGTAGATATCCCTAGAGACGGAGATCCTAGAGTGGGACCATTGGACCCATTTCTCACCAGGCAGAGGGAGAAACAACCATCCATTTCTGCAGCCTTCAAGAATTTGAAAATATGCAAGGAGAAGATAGGGAGAGCAACGTCAAGATGGTTCTTCTTCAACAGCATACCGGCTAATGCAGCAAAAGGACCATATTATGAGTCAATGATCGAGACTACTGGTGAAGTGGGCAAAGGGGTAGAAGGCCCTACTTCATATGAAATCTATAACAAGTACTTGGACATGGAGGTTGAAGATATGAAGACATATGTTTCCACTTTTGAACGCATATGGGATGAATATGGTTGCACGTTAATGTACGATGGATGGACAGGTATGTACAACTACAAGTGTAGTGTTTGGTCAATTAATTATTATTCATTAATAACATATAGGTTTTAATTTTTCTTATGGAATTGTGCAGGCATTACACGAAGAAGTATGATAAATCTACTGCAAAGTAGGGACTGTTTTTTGGAAGTCGGTAGACGCTTCTGGCAAAGTGAAGAATGCGGACTACCTATTTCAGTTGATGGACAACATGGTGGAGGAGATCGGAGAGAAAAGAATAGTCCAAGTGATAACTGACAATGCAGCGGCTTTCAAATTGGCGGGCCAAAAACTAATGGACAAAAGAGAACACTTGTATTGGGTTCCTTGCTCCGCGCACTGCATTGACCTAATGCTAGAAGATATTTGTGAAGATCCAATGGTGGAAAATGTGGTTAACAACGCAAGATTTGTAACCACATTCAACTACAATCACAACAACATATTGGACATCTTGAGGACGCATACACATGGATGGGAGTTGCTTCGGCCAGCACCTACAAGGTTTGCATCCCAATATATTGCATTGGATAGCATAAATGGGCCAACACCTACAAGGTTTGCATCCCTTGAAGTCTGCACGTCTTGAGAAGTTGGTATTTTGCCACTACAACATGAGATTGAAGCTTAAAAATCTCCAATTAATCAAACAAGTTCAAGATAGAGAAAAATATAGAGCCTCGAGCCAACAACAAGCTGAAGCAGCAGCATCCGAGACAATAGATATAGAAGAAGTTTTTGAGGAGGAACATCCACTCCATGCATGGGTAAATGCAACCACTTCGGTTGAACCAGAGTTCGACCCGCATGATCGTGCATGGGCTGAAGGTAGATGACCTTTACAATGTACATGCAACATGGCATTATAATTTATAATTTTTTTATTTCTCATGTTAACATGCTTATGTCTCATTTAGGTGAGCTTGATGATGTGCCTTTGCTTCCAGAGTTTGAAACTCCCCCAGCCCCTAAACGCCAAAAGAAGACAGTGGGTGCAAGAGGAAGGAGCAAGAAACACGGCATTAGCATTGCAGACTTGGAGACAATCGAGGAAGATGTAGATGATGAAACACCGGAGCCAAGCGATAATGTTGTATACCAAACTTCTAATGACTCCACATCGAAGACAAGTACTCCTAGTGAGGGATCCGATCATGGAGGAGATGTCAGCAGTGTACCGCCACCGGCACCGCCACCAGACCCTATTGTATTTACCGGAGAGGAAGACTTCACCCATGCTACTCAAGATGAGCACCATGGGAGTAGGCAAGGGAGGGAAGCACAAACCTCAAGTCAACAATATGCACGGAAGGAGAAGAAACTGGCATCTCAATTCCAAGGGCAAGGCCAAGGCCGACAAGCATCCGAAGATTCGGAATACAATCCCAACTTCATTCCGCATAGATGGAATTGGTTAATGAAGAAGAAGATGCAAGAGGAGTGGGAGAGTCAAGAAAAGCTACGGATGGAGTTTAAGACCATGGAGCAAGCCTCATATACATCATCTTATGCTTCTACTGAAGGATACTACCAAGGGCAGGGAGGCTACTTGGCATATCTTCAATACCCGGATGCATCGTATTACACCGGAGGCAGAGCATATGCACAATCCACTGAGTCCGATTCGCATTCACATGACTCATATGAGTCATATGGCTCATATCAAGTGCCTAAAATACCTGGATACACACCAATTACTATCATATATGCGAACACGGATGCATATAGTCAATATTTGACTCAATATGAGGCATATTACCGACATTATATGTCTTAGACAGATTATGTAAAACTTATGTCCATACAATATAATGTGCGATTCCAATAAATATAATTTTATTGCTTTTCCTCAGTACCAATGATGTATTATGTCCTATTTTTTCATGAATTTCAGTTTATAAATACAATGTTTATATATTTCCTATTTTTTCTATTTTTTTTTCAATTTTTTTGAGGGGGCCGATCCAGCCGCCTTTAGCTCGGCCAGACTCGGCCGGGCTCGGCCCGGCTCGGCCAAGCCGGGGTCGAGATCGGCCAGTCGGATCGGTTTGGGGCCGGCCGATCCGATCCCGATCCCCGGGTTCTTGAACCTTGCCTTGAAGAGCGTAAAATTGTAGGAAAGCCCCTGGAGAGTGTAAAATTGCAGAAAAGCCTATGCAGGGCGAAAAGTTGCAGAAATATCCAAATTTGTGGGGAGAGTTGCATAAATGCCCTTTAAGGGTTGGAAATTGCAGAAAAATCCCTGAAGGGTGCAAAATTACAAGGAGGTCCCGCTGTTGCCTGGAAAAATTGCAGAAATATCTTGAATGTGGGTAAAATGGCAAAAATACTCTGATTGTGGGGAAAATTGCATGGAAGCCCTTAATCGGTCCAGAAAATGGCACGAAGGCAAAGGCGATATAGAAAGCGGGAATGCCATACGCACGACTCGGTGGAGCGGTACCCACGTCACTTCTCTGAAGCGACGTGCGCTCTCCTGGGACAGGCCTGCTCTCCAGGGTCAGGCCTGGAAGATCCCACTTGCTAAAGATGCTCGGAGAAGTCAACAAATGACGGAAATGTCCGAGTATGCCATTAAACGGCGAAGACGTCTGAGGAAGTCAATAAATGACCGAAGCACTCAGGAACGTGAAGAAATGGCAGAAGCACCCAAGGAAATCAACAAATGACGAAAGTACCCAGAACCGCTCGAAAAGGCCAAGAAACGGCAGAAGCTATCCGAGGGAGCTAAGAAATGGCAGGAATGTCAAAGGAAGCCAAGAAATGGCAAGAACGTCCGAGAAAGCCAAGAAATGGCAGGAATGTGTGGAGAAGCCAAAAAATGGCGGAAATGTCCAAGCAGACCAAGAAATGCCAGTAGCACCCAGGGAAGTCAACAAATGACGGAAGTACCTGGGACGCTCGGAAAGGCCAAGAAATGGTAGAAGCTATCCGAGAAAGCCAAGAAATGGCAAGAATGTCCGAGGAAGCCAAGAAATGGCAAGAACGCCTAGGAAAGCGAAGAAATGGCAAAAGCATCAGAGGAAGTCAATCAATGACGGAAAGATTTGGAACTGCTCGGGGGAGTTAAGAAATAACGGAAAGAATCCGAGCATGTAAGTTATTGGCAGGAGGACAGAAAAGGTCAAGAAATAGTAGAAGTGTCTGGAAATGTCGAAAAATGGCAAGGAGCTCTTAAACAGCCATGGATACAATGTTGTCGAAATCTCCTCCAGGTTTCTTCTTCAAAAGACAACATTGGAAAAGTTTTCAATTCTCTGATCATGACGGCTGATACTTGCAAAAATACCCTAATATGGAAGAGTTATAGAAGTCCCAGTAGGGATAGGGAATTGCAACAACATTCTTCAAAGGGTGGAAAACTACGAAAAAGTCCTTGAAGGGCAAGAAACTGCAGAAAACTCCTTAGAAGTAAGAAGTGGTAGAAAAGTCCCTTCAAAAGGAGGAAATCACATAAGGCCCATGTTGTTTGCATGGCTCGATAGAGCGGGAACCATGTCACTTCTCTGAAGTGGCGTGCGCTCTCCTGGGCTCGGCTTATGGCTAGCCATCCCCAGTCTTGGGATTGCCAAGAAATGGCAGAAATCCCTGGAAATGTCAAGAAATGGCTGAAAAGCCTTGGGAGGTCAAGAAATGACCAGAAATCCCCAGAGAGCCAAGAAATGACAAGTGTACTCAAGAAGTCACTAAATGACTGAAAAGACCTCGGGATACCGGAAAATGACAGAAGCACCCAGAAAGGGCACAAGCTTGCAGAAACCTGGCAAGATTGCTTAAAGGTCCCGTCACAATCAAATGGTGATGGTGACGATGAAGCAAACACAATGGACTGGCAGTGATCATCTTGGCGATCCAGCAGTCTCATTGTGATGAAGTCCAAATCAAACAGTCTGATCGTGGCAGAAAGAAATTCAGAAGTGTTTGTTGACCAAATGTGGTTCTGAAGACCTGATTATATAATCGGGACCAATTGTAATTTAAATTACATATGTACAAACAATAAAGTTTTAAATTTTCTTAGCAAGAGTGTGTACCCACAAAGGGCGACCATTTAGGTCATTGTTGTCACAACAAGCAGAGACAAAAGGCGTTCAAAGGTGTTCGAGTTCAACTCAGTGCAAATTAACATTGACTTCGGTCGGTGGGAAAAGGTCCAGTACATAAAACTCTAATCGCCTAATAAAAATAAATGTGCGGAATAAATGTTGTCCGGTAAATGGACGAGTAAATACCCGCATTAAGCGAACCCCAAATTTATTTGTTATATAGATTGGCAAGCCTTCAAAAATAAAACAGAAAGAGAGAGAGAGAGAGAGAGAGAGAGAGAATTTTTCGCATCTGACAACATGTTTTCCTTATTTTTATAATTTTTCAGATTTTCCTTAATTTTTTAAATAAAACTATTTTTTAATCTGGTCAATTCTGAATTGGCCAGACTTCCTAAGGATTGGCTGGATCATCGATCTGATCCCGATCTAGATCAGGATCGGTCGATTCCTAGGCTGATCTGATTCTGCCTTCCATGTCAACAAGAGGTGGTGATGGAATTCTCCTCAGACTCCACCGGATCCTGGAATGAACAATAAAAAAATAGAGACAAACAAACTAGACAAATAAAAAAAGAAAAGAAACAAAGAGAAGGAAAGAGAGAAGAAAGAGGGCAGTGATGTTCTCTTCAACCTCCATACTGCCCAACTTTTCAATGAATAAAGAAACAACCAGATAAATAGTTGTCGAACACAAAAGAAAATGTATCTCGAAGCCTCTTGGGCGACGATTTTGGCATATATATACACACGTGTGGGTATATATACATATAAAAATAATATGTGTGCATGTGTATCTATGTATGGGCGTGCCAGACTATTTAAGAAAACAGACAAAGTTTGATATTTATGAGGTGCATCAGGTTATAGGCCATAAGCCCTCGAACATTTATATGTATATATTTCGTGTGCATCCGTTTTATCAGGCGATTGAAGTGGTCGTGTACTGGACCATTCCCTACCGACCGGAGTCAGTGTTTCGTTTACATCAAGTGAAAACTCGAAGACCTTTGATACGATACGTTTGTTAAAAACTTAAAAGACCTTGCCGATTAGAGGGTTATAAACGGTATTTAGACATCCACAATTTATATCCTCAAATATTTTCGTCACATTTGTAGTTATATCCTTAATGGGGTGTATGTGCCACCCTTAAGCATTACAAGGAAACACATTATGCCTTCACATATATTATTTCACAACATGGAAGGACTTATTTACAAAAGAGGCGGGGTCATTATATAGACCTGCAGTGTATCCTTTCCACCACCAGCCTTTTACCAGGGACGGGACAGCACCACTAGGCGGAGCTCCTTAGGGCGCACCACCAAGCGAAGGTACTTTCTTCTCCTCTCTCTCCCGGGATCCTCTATGATGCCCAGGAAAGAGAAGTCTCCAGCCAGAACCCTTCTGTCGGAAGTCCTCAGTTGGAACTCCTCTCTTCATGACCCTTGGCCTCCTATTTATAGAAGTCTAAGGAAGGCCCCACGAGCCTGTGGTTTTTGGCACTGAAACCCCCCCCCCCCCGGGGGGGGGGGAGGGGGAGCGCCAGGCGCGGAAACCCCCCTCGTGGGGGTCCGGCTTCTGTGCTGAAAACCCACCCGTGGGGGGTGTCCGACGCGCGAACACCCCCGTGGGGGGGGGGAGATCCAGAGCAAGAACCACCCCGCAGGGGGTGGTCTGGCGCACAGACACCCCCGTGGGGGGTGTTTTGCACAAGAACCACCCCGTGGGGGGTGGTTAGGCGCAAGAACACCCCCGAGGAGGGGGGGTTCGGCCAGCCACAGATATAAAAAGGGCCCCAGGGCTCCTTTTTTTGTCTGTCTGAAGCCCGTTTGACGCCTTTAGGAGTCCGTTTGGAGCCATTTGAAGCCCCGTTTTTTTCCGTCTTCGAGCGTCAGGTTGTTTTGTCAAGCCCAGACACGTGCGCGAAGTGTATAGTACATCGAGCTCGGACTAACATTGACCCAGAAGAGGGTATATACCTTGGCCTGCCACGTTGTAAATTATCACCTTTAAAATATTATCCCAAATTAAATTGGAATAAATAAATACTAACCTGTTTATCTCAGGTGATCGAAGTAAATGAGTCCGGGGATTTTTTTTTCCCGAAACTTTGCAATTTTCCGGGCGAGTTTATTGCCCGGCCTTTGTTCGAACCCCGACATTCTTCCCGGGTTCAACAATAGTGAAGATTAAAGAGAGTAGTGTGCAAATAGGCAAGATTATAGGGACTGACCACACTTTCTATCATAACAGCACCTTGACAAACCTTAGGCAAAGGACTGTCCAGGGAACGTCCCCCAAAAAACCCTCATAATTTGCCATTAGCTGGTTGGCAGTGACATCTACAGCACCACAAATATGAAAACTGCATCATACCTGCCATGTGAAACTTCTAACCTTAACAAGCTTACCTGTCCACTTGTTGGCTCATAGAGATTTAAAATAAGATTGACAAGTGTGCTTTTTCCACTGCCACTAAGGCCAACCTGAGAATATATTCAAAAAGTTAACCATTTTCTATGGAGGACAAAGGTAGATGATTTCAAGATATCAATCTATAAAAGAGGTGAGAATTGTACTTACAATTGCAATGACTTCATGTGGAAATACTGTCAAATTTATTTCTTCTAGAACAGGAACCTGCAAATATGTGACAGAGCACTACTTACAAATAAATAAAAAAGTGTTAAGAAAGTTTTTTAGTGCATAAATGAGTTATAAAGGCAAACAATTGCTCAGGCATGGAGCCACCTAGCATCCTAAGCCCATAACTTTGAAGGGCTGAGTTTGAGCTAACCACACACCAATGACAAGCAACATGGGACAGGATTGGTTTTTCATGCTTAGATGGTCCAGTTGTTTAGGGGTTGAGGCAAATGCCAACATGATTAAATGGAAAGACAACCATGCCATTGGCAAGAGCCATTTTGGAGGAGACACAACGATCTGGATCCGACCCGACTTGGTCCATGATTTTGGCTTCCATCAGGCCCAGCAAGGATTGAGTGGGGTCCCTGATCCATTAGGATTTGGACCACTAGTTATTTTCAGGCCCATTAGGGTTCACTTAGAATCTTTTATATTTTATGCATTATTTTTTTTATGCATTATTTTAGTGCGAATTTGCACTTTTAGGGTCCAACTATAGTTAGGTTATTTGATGTTTATCTTTGATAGGGAGATTTTGTTTATGTGACAGTCATGTTAGGGTTGGGATTAGTCTAACCCTCCCCTTATTAATATCATGTACTAGTTATTTTTCAGTTAGTGAATTATGATGATTGCCTGTAAAGTTTGAGTTACTCTAGGATGGAGATCTGATCTCCCTAGGACAGGGAAGGGTGGGACACCCTGTGTATCGAGTCCCTGGGATCATGGAAGGCAGGATCGGGATCGGGATCGACCCTGGTCGATCCGATCCTGGATCGGATCGGATCGAAGGATCCGCTGGATCCCAGGGAAGTCTGGCCGATCCTGTAAAATGTATATTTTTTTTGGAACAAATGCAGGAAAATTCAGGAAAATCCAGAAAAATTCAGAAAAAATCAGGAAAAAACAGAAAAAATCTGATATATTGAAAGAACTAAGATTTGCATCAAAAATCAATTATGCATGCATTCATAGTACATAAAACATGAAATTTAAGACATTGTACATGTAACTTACATTTGATAGAAGATTAATAATCTTTCCATCCACTTCCAGACATAGATGAGCCATCATCATTTGGGTTTTGGTAGCTATAACCAAAGAGGGAATTTGCTAAATCATGCATACCCATTTGAATCCCTCTTGGTGTAAATTGTTGACTTGAGCTTTCTCCAGATTGTGATGGAGCTGGACACCATATACCAAGCGGTTTGTATGTACTTGTTGCTTCACTAGGGCCACTAGGCTCTTGTTCTTGTGAAGGCCAAGGTCCCCATCCTCCTTGTACTCCATAAGGTGAGCTACTAATATCTGAGTACGGTAAAATGGGAGGCTGAAATGCAGGTATATGAGTAGACCCTGAACTATAGTTTGGCTCCCAAGGTGGCCACTCATAGGCTGCATGATGTTGTTGTCCTTCATATCCCCCTTGTCCATGCCCTTGTCCTTCTCCTCCGCCTCCCTGATGTTCTGTTTCTGGTACATAACTTTCAGTAAGCCCTACACCTGTGGCCCCAGTATATCCTGCTCCTGCATATCCCTGGCCAACTCCTGTGGCCCCAGTGGCAGCCCCATCATCATCATCATCATTTGGATCTTGTGTGGTGTCATCACTACGAATTGGTTGCTGCACTTTCTTCTTTTTTTGCCTGGCATATGTTATTTTTTCTAACTCTAAGGCTTTTGAACTCTTCTCTTTTTGTGTTGCAGCTCTTCTTAATGCAGGCTGAGTGGGAGGCACTCTAGATGTCTCTGGCAAGATAGCTGAGTGTCGTGGCAGAGAGAAGAGAGGACCGAGGGTGAGAGGTTGGTCCTCACTTACCCTAAGCTCTGGATCTCGAGCCTCTACTCCATCCAATTCTCCTTCCGCCCATGAGCAATTAAGAGGGTCAAATTCTGGAACATCACTTTCCTGTCTTGTTTCCACCCATGCATTTAGTGGGTGTTCCTCATCAAATAACTCATCAACATCAATTTGAGATGATAATGCTTCCCTCTCTGCAAAACGTTGCTCCCAATGACTACCTGCAAAAGTCATTAGCCTTGCCTCGCTCTTCTTTTGTCTATCTTTAATGCATTTCAGCTTCAACCTCATATTGTAGTGGCAATAGACCAACTTCTCTAGCCTAGTTGCACTCAACCTGTTCCTCACTTTTGTGTGAATAAGTGAGAAAGTGCTCAAATTTCTCTCACACTGGCTAGATGAAGTGGTCTGACTGAGTACTCTAATAGCAATCCTTGCAAGTGGACTTCTTTGACCAGTCTTGTAGTCTAACATAACCCACCACTCACCTACAAAAAAAAAAAACATACAATGAATTAGCACATAATACAAGTGATTTGTCATTTTGTTATGAAGTAAGCATGAGCTTAAGTCTGAAGGTTCTTACTCGGACCCATTCTGGTCACTGCTTGATGCGGGACCAAGTGGGGAAGGAGGGGACAGGCCTCACACCTAGGGAGTCTCACCCGAGAAAGAAGGAGAGGAAGGAGGCAGCTCTCACAGCGGCGGCACACACAACAAGGGTTTTTTTACTTTTCATCTTCATTGCCTCTCCCCAAGAGATGTACAAGCATATAAATAGGGGAGGGGACACAAAACCCTAGGATACTTTTTACAAAAAGATAAGGACCAAAGTACCCCAAGGACCAAAAAAGAGGTAAAATCGCATCCCAAAATACATAGAAAATGGAGAAGGCCCTATTGGGCCCTAATGGGTTAAACAACCCCCAACTAAGGTACCAAATAAAAGAAAAATACATCAACAAAGCAATAACTCGTCCTCTAGCCAAATGGAAGCCGAAGTCGTAGGCGAACACCTTCTCCGTTGATAAACACGGATCGGATTGAATTGTACCTGTGCTCGCATGGAAGGAAGAATCGCCGGGATCGAGCCAGAATCGCTCGATCCCGGATCGGATCAACCCCCCAAGGGTCGATTCCCCCTTGAAGAACCCCAAAACCCCACATTTCCGGCTGGATCGACCCAACTCAGTAGGATCTGAGTTGGATCGCTCGAGTCGAACCGGGATCGATCGATCCCGGCTCGATTCAGTCGATCCGGCCGGGTTCAGTTCAAATTTGAACTTAAGGCGCCGGATCGACCCTTATCGGGTCGAATCAATCGATCCTGCGTCGATCCGACCCGATAAGGGTCGATCCCGATCGATCCGCGGTCGATCCCCCTTATTTCGGCCCCTTCCCACCCGAGGACACCAAAAGATGCAGGTTTTGGTGTCCTAGGAAGGAAGGAAGGTGCTCCCCCTCCCCCCCCCCAGCTCGGGCTGCCTCCTCCACCGCCGCCGCCGCCGACCTCCACCGCCGCCGGCGTCCTCCCCAGCCGGCCTCCTCCTCTTCTTCTTCTTGTTCTTCTTGTTCTTCTTCCTCTTCTCCTTCCTCTTCTACTTTTTCTTGTAAACCCTATCTTCTCTTTCAAGTTTGAAAGAGGTTAGAAGGAGCACATCCAAGGGAGATCTTCTTGAGTAGATCTCAAGAGATCTTACTCAAGCAAGGAAGAAGTTGTTCTTCTTAAGGTATATTTCATTTTTTAATTTCGAATTTCAGTTATAAATTCTGAAAAAAATGAAAACACATGTACACATGTTTAATCTTCTTATATCTTCTTATTCTTCCCTTACATTTTGTCAATTAGACAAAATCTCCAAATTTCACCCTAATTGGCTAATTAGGGTTTGATATTTGGGGCTTATGTTGTATTAGCACAATTAGAGATCAATTAAGTGTTCCAATCACTTAATTGACTTAATCATGCCTTTCTATGATAATGGAACTATTTCATTTCGGGAAATTAGAGAAAATCTCTAAATTTCACCCTAATTAGGGTTAATATTAGATGTAATTATGTTTATAATTGTATACTTACACATGAATGTGTTTGTATTCTTAATTTGTTATAGGATTAGCAAGTATGGCTGATGAGGGACACGAGGAAGAGCAACCACAAGTAGACATTGGATGGAAACACGGTGTCCTTATTGATGCTGCCTCTAAGAGAGTGCGGTGTAACCACTGTGGTAAGGAAATGAATGGAGGTGTATACCGCCTAAAACAACACATTGCAGGCATTGGAACAAATGTAGTAAAATGCAAGCATTGTCCACGGGAGTTAGTGAATGAGATGAAAGACTACATGGCTGGAAGACAACAACAAAGAGGCATACGTATTCAACATCAACAAGAACTGCATGAAGAGATTTCTAGGAAGGGAAAAAGTAAGGCAGCTACAAGAACTGTTGATGTTGAGGACTCAGATGATACAGATTATGAGGATCTCTCACCTAATGAGAGAGAATGGCGAGAAGGACTACGGCAGAGTCGGCGTGCTGCCATGTTGGAAAGTGACATGCGGAGGTTCCATAGTACAAGAGAAGGATCATCATCAGGGGCTAGTGTCACACGGCCACCGGCACCACCTATCAGGAGAGGTGGTTCAATGAGGGGAACGGGACCAACTAGTGGGGTTGACACATTTTTCGGAAGGAAATCTTCATCAAAACAGCCTGGCATAAAGCATGCAATGAAAGGGGTAAAGGCCACAGCTGCTTCCGCTAAACATGCAGTTAAAAACATTGTAAAATGGTTTTTGCATGCAGGGGTCCCAGCCCATACAGCAACTAGTCCTTATTTCCAAACGATGATAGATTCAGTTGGTGAGGCAGGCCCAGGTTTGAAAGCTCCTACACCAAAGGAGATTTATGGCAAATATCTTGAAGAGGAATTGACTGAGATAAAGGATTGGGTGGCGTCATTCAAAGATATATGGATGGCAAGAGGTTGTACTCTTATGTGTGATGGATGGACGGGAACAACAAGAAGGTCCATGATTAACTTTCTTGTATATTGCAGTGAGGGTACAGTGTTCATGAAATCTGTAGATGCAAGTGGGCAAATAAAAATGCAGATTACTTGTTTAGGCTCATGGATGAGATGATTGATGAAATTGGCGAGGAACATGTAGTCCAAGTTGTCACTGATAATGAACCAAGTTACAAGGCAGCTGGAAGAAAATTGATGGCAAAACGACATCATCTTTATTAGGTCCTGTTGGAACGCGGAAATTTCTTCTCTTTCGATCCATCTCTTTTATCTTCGAGATGGATCTTTTGCGTGGGCGTGCCAGACTGTTTGCGAGAAACAGACAAAGATTATTTTATGAGGAGTATTGGGTGCGAACCCTGATACCCTCGAATTTATTTTTCCGCATGCGCTCGCGTTCAGGGCGATTGAAGTGGTCGTGTACTGGACCGTTCCCCACCGACCGAAGTCGATGTTTCATTTACATCGAGTATAACGCTCGAATACCTTCGAATGCGTAATGTTTATTAAAAGACCGTATGCCGAAATTTAAAGAAGAAAAAGCAGATGACAAATGAATTTCCACAATTTTATTCAAGCATGCTCATGTCATTTATATTTATGACATGACATTTACATTTACATGTACGCCTTTAGTGGGGTTTTATACCTCCACTTGACGTGTATATGACAAGCCAAGTACATGGACGTCGACGACAGGGTATATGTGCCTCCGTCGGACGCTTACATGATAATGGGTACATGCGGGTTACCAGTGGGGTGTTTATGCCTCCATAGGTTAACATGCCTCGACGCGTGTCGTTTTGTGACACCGGAGGACTTAAATATATGTGCCTCGACGTGGGTCATTTTACGACACCGGAGGGCTTAAGTACATGCCTCGACGTGCGTCGTTTTATGACGCCGGAGGACTTAAGTACATGCCTCGACGTGCGTCGTTTTATGACGCCGGAGGACTTAAATACATGCCTTGGGGGTCTTATAACAACCTGTGGTGTCTCCGTGTGGGCGAACGCAGGAGGGCTCGACCACGGAGAGGAAGCACCACCGGGTGTCGGAGACCTCCCCCGACTCGTGCGGCCTATACAAGCTCACGCACGGACCACCTTTGAGCACGAACAGACTCTGGGCTTGGGCCGGAGATGGAGCGTTTAGGCCGATTCGGCGTGTGTTCAAATGGGGGAGTACCCCCCTATTTATAGGGGCTCGAAGGGTCGAACCGGCGGGGGTGTGCTCCCCGGCGGGGGTGCCTCCCGGCTCGAGCGTCGAGGCGGGCGCGGGCGCCGAGGCATCGCGGACCGGCGGGGGTGCGCACGCGAACCGGCGGGGGTGCGCTGGACTGGCGGGGGGCGCCCGGACTGGCGGGGGTGCACACCCCGCTGTTGACACGGGAAAGATATCACTTTGACATATCATTTGATTTTGGATGGCTCATTTGATTTTATCTGGTTCATGTATTCATTTCATTTGGGTATTCATTTATTTCACATGCTTTGATTTGTGTATTGTGATTTGCGGGGCGTGCCAGTCTGTCTAACAGACAGAGGAAAGAGTCCGCGCAATGCGGAGAAGGTATTTTTGGGTGTCCATGGAACGGACGGGTATGATGTCCGAGGAACGGACGGGTATGATGTCCGAGGAACGGACGGGTATGATGTCCGTGGGACGGACGGGTATGATGTCCGAGGGACGGACGGGTATGATGTCCGAGGAACGGACGGGTGCGCCGTATTTTAATCTGAACTCCTTGAGTCCCGTATCTATACTCATCAGGTGATTGAGGTAGCATGTGCTGGACCTCTGTCTCCATCGACCGGAGTCAATGTTACATTTACATCGAGTTAAGACTCTTGGTATTATTTTAACACCAGTTTTAACTCGAATACCATTCATAGCAAAGGGGATGAGAAAATACACACTTTTTTAGAAAATCCTGGTCATGATGTATCATTTTTCTTTTGGTTATTTTTGAAATACTTTTGCTTTGAGTGTTTCATTTTGAAAAGACTACCTTTGTGGAGTCCGAGATATGACTTTTAAGAAGGGAACGGGTATATTTCCGTGAACCCATTTGGGGTCTCCCTCCTCTCCTTTTTTTGAGAAAGATGTTGTTTGAAGGTTTTATTTTGGAAAACCTGAGGATTATTATTGCAGACAGGCATATACCCGTGCATTTGATTCTGAACTTGGGGGAAGTTGTGATTCAAAGTAGCACTCCTGTATTAGAAGAGTTGCTACATTAATTCTTTTATAACATCCTTCTTTTAAATGAAGTCTGAATTGAGGCAGAATTTCCTTTCTCCTCGTTCATCGTTTCATTTATTCATCATTCATTTTTCTTTGCTTGTATGAGTATGATTTTTGGAGGACGTATGCACATATCTCCATGGACGTTCTTGTCAATTTGAAGTTCCTTTCTGGAAACTGTCCATATGAACACAATTCTCGTGAGTATGCATCATGCTGCTCTTTGGAGTAACTGAGCACAGTTCGGGTCCCATCACAGTTCAGGTCCTGTCACAGTTCGGGTCCTGTCCTCTTTTTCTTTGGATGTGTATATATTATCACAATTTTCATAATTTTATTTTAGCAGAGTTTCCGCTTATGCGGAATGTCCTCACGGAGATATATTCATATGAATATGTACTTATATCCATGTGTCCCCAGAGAATCTTTGTCCGGAGGGATTTTGCCCTCAAGAAAGTATGTGTATGATCATAAATTTGCAGTTTACGCATATTTTCTCACCGGTATTCCTATTTGAATGGAGTATCCGGCAAAAGGTATCATCTGCATATGCAGAATCCTTTTTGAGAGGCATATGCATATAATTGCGGATTTATGATTATATAGACATGTCCGTAGTCGAAGACTCCATTTGGGCAGAGTTTCCTCTTGGGAACACATGTATATAAATACAAAGTTTGTGCTTATATTGATATGTTTTTTAGAGGGAAAACTCTGACATGGGCAGAGCTTCCTTTCAAGTAACACATGTGTATAGGCACAAATTTAAATTTTATAGGTATGTTCTTAAGCGGAATCTCCACTTGGGCAGAGTTTCCTCTAGAAAACATGCATATAAAAATACCAATTTGTGAATATACAAACATGTTCTTGGGCAGAATCTCCCCTTGGGCAGAATCTCCTCTAAGAAACATATAAATATAAACACAGATTTGAAATTTATAGATATGTTCTTAGGTTGAATCTCCACTTGGGCAGAGTTTCCTCTAAGAAACACATATATAAATACGAATCTGTGAATATATGAATATATTCTCGAGCAGAATCTCCACTTGGGCAGAGTCTCCTCTAAGAAACATATGCATATAGCACAAACACACCATCCCGGAGAGTTTAAAACTCGATGGGAGGTGGCATGAATAACAGAGGTATCTAAAATACCATATGTCCGGAATGGACGGTATTTAGAACCTATAGCCTGTGAGGGCCAGTGCCGCTATTGCGGACCTTTAGCCGATGAAGTTTGCCGATGCCGCATACGGATAACCTCTCAACACTCGGGGGAAGAAGATTTGGTACCTTCACTCACACAAGAAATGAGATTGAGAGAGGAGATCGGGAAACTTTGGGAATTTGGAATTTTTCTATTCTTTGGGATTTCAGAAAATAGGGGACAGCACTTTTCTCAAAGGGGCTGTGGCATCTCCCGGGAGCCAGCATCTCCCCGGGGCCGACCTCTTTAAATGGGGGGATGGGGGTGCCTTTTATAGGGGAAGGCCCCCCCTTACATCGCATGGGTGGGGGGTTTAAACCGATGAGAGTTCCATCGGTTAGAGGGAAAATTCCCTCTAACCGATGAGACTCTCATCGGTTAAAGCTAACCGATGAGACTCTCATCGGTTAGAGAAAAAAAACTCTCTAACCGATGAGACTCCCATCGGTTAGAGGGTTAAAGACCCTCTAACCGATGGGGGTTCCATCGGTTAGGCCCTTTTTTTTTATTTTCTGTTTCTTTTTCTATTTTCTATTATATATTTTTTGTTTTTCCTGTTTTCTATCTTTCTGTGTTTTTTTTTTTGTTTTCTTTATTTTTCTGTTTTCTGTTCTTTTTTTGTTTTATGTTTTTTTTTTTTGAAAGGGGGACCCCTTAACCGATGGGGGTTCCATCGGTTTAGGGGGGAATCCCCCTAACCGATGGAACCTCCATCGGTTAGAGGGGAAAACTCCCCTAACCGATGGCACTTCCATCGGTTGAAGGGGAATTTCCCCTCAACCGATGGAACTCCCATCGGTTGAAGGGAAAAATCCCCTTAACCGATGGTAGTCCCATCGGTTAGGGGATTTAAAGGGGGATTTCCCCTCAACCGATGGTGCTTCCATCGGTTTGGGGAAATAATCCCCTTAACCGATGGTAGCCCCATCGGTTAAGGGGTTAAAATTTTTTCTTTGTGTCCACAAATGCCCCCCACGGGAAGTGCGCCGACGCCGAAGGCGGAGGGGGACGTCCCGTGCGTTCTTCGAGCCGTGCTTCTGATCTTCATGACTTGACAATAAACTTGAATCGGAAAGTTGTAGCCACAGTTGACACACTTCAGCACTTGCACTGTGAAGTCGACAACCTCGGACAACGATCGACTTTGTCATGCTTCTTGTTCTGAGCGATCAGCTCCGTTTCCTTGGATTTACTTAAAACTGACTTTGGGCTTTCTTTGCCTGGGGGATAATGGATTCATATTCTGTATCTGTGGCCAATCTTCTCTTTCTACTTTTGGGGAGATACAGGGAGCCCATGTTTGGAGTTTCAAGCTTATTCTGCCTTTCAAGTAGGCGATGCTGCGAGTAACGATGGTGTTGAGCATGGTTGTCGGGAAGGAGAACATTGCCCGGTCGGAATGCGAGCTTCTTTGAATCAGGAGGCTAGAGATGAGGCCATAGATTCTGAAGAAGAAACTGCCTATGTAAGAAACGGAAGGAACTTCCGCCAGTCGACAGCCTCCAAAGTTAAGGAAGTTGAACAGACGAAGAGGAAAAAGCCTTCCTGCCTCTGCTTTTCAGTATGACATTTACATGCTGAGCTCATTATCTTGCCCCCCCCTTTTTTTTGACTTTCATGTAGCTATCACCACTCTTTGTATATTTGTACAAAAAGTGACTCGTGACTTTGTAAAATACAAGGTGAAGGACAATGGCGGTCCTCCTTTTCATTTTCCTCCTTTCTTGTTCTTTTTTTTTTTCTTTTCTTTTTCATTTCCTTTTTTTTATATTACCAATCCCAGTGCCCTCTCGGGTTTTCACTAAGACTGGCCCCCTTTAGCTTTTTCCAACGTGCCCTTTCGGGTTTTCACGTTGAGGAGTTACCCATTTTTGCCTGAAGTGGCTTTTCAGGTTTTCACCTCAGCCGGATTTTTTGATCTTTTTACCCTCAAGCACACAATGAGTCGTATACTTAAGTCCATCGGGGTATCTCTATTTTTTAACCCCCTTTCTTTTCTTTCTTTTTCTCTTTTTTTTTTGACTTGACTGTTGAGGACTTGACTGACTTGGATAATTAAACGGCCAGGGATTTGGCTGTGGAGCGAAATTTGAATCTGGCCAATGATTGGAAATTCGGATTTGGAATTTGGACCTGGATGTGGATTTGGGTTTGAACATGAGCATGTTGGCTTACTTTTGTGGTATTTTGAATCCGAGTTTGGATATGGGTACGGGATTTTGGATATGATTTAGCTTTGGACTTGGTTTTGAATAGGCTCTGGAATGGTGTTTATTGTTTGGCTTTGAGATTTGAACTTTGCCCCTCCTTGATGGCTTGGTGCCGGGATGATGGGTTTGCACTTGGATTTGAATGGCTGGAGAGGAAGAAGCCTTCCTGCCTTTGTTTCAAAGTATAAACACTTGCATATCGGGCTTGTTGCCTTGATCTCCTTTCTATTTTGCATGTGGTATTTGTCACCCTTTGTAAGTTTGTGATGTGGTGACTTATAGCTTTGTGGATGTATGAATGAAGGACTGAGGAATCCTCCTTTTCATTCATTTTTTTTTTTTTCTCTCTTTTTTTTTTCACATTACCAGCCTTAGTGCCCTTTCGGGTTTTCACCAAGACTGGCCCCCTTTAGCTTTTTCCAACGTGCCCTTTCGGGTTTTCACGTTGAGGGGTTATCCATTTTTGCCTGAAGCGCCCTTTCGGGTTTTCACCTCAGCTGGATTTTTTTTGATCTTTTTACCCTTAAGAGTACAAGGGATTGTACTCTCAAGTCCTATCGGGGTATCTTTATTTTCAATCCCCCTTTTTTTGTTTTGTTGTTTTTTTTTTTTTTTTGACTATTGAAGATTTGGCTGGTTCAGATGGTCGAATGGGTAAGGGTCTAGTTTTGAAACGGATGGTGATCTGGGATGTGGAATGGATGATGGTCTGATTGTGGAAGGGGTGGTGACCTGGGATGTGGAATGGATGATGGTCTGATTGTGGAAGGGGTGGTGGTCTGGGATGTGAAATGGATGATGGTCTGATTGTGGAAGGGGTGGTGACTTACCTTTGTGGTATTTTGATTTGAGTTTGAATATGGGTATGAGATTTGAGTTTATTTGGTTTCAAGTTTTTAGTTTTGGGTATTGGTATGGACTTTGGCATGAAGTTTGGGTTTGGGTTTGGGGTTTTAGGTTTGAATTTCGCCCACCCTTGATGGCTTGGGGCAGGGATAAGGGATTCATATTTGGATTTGTATTGGAGTTGAGATTGGGTTTGTTTTTGGATTTGGATATGGACATGTCAGTTTATCTTTGTGATATTCTGGATGGAATATGAGATTTTGATTTTGCTTTTGGATTTTGGATGTAGGATGTAGGTTGATTTGGGTTCTGGACTTAGTTTTGGTTTTTGATTTTGGTTTTGGTTTTGGTTTTGATTTTGATTTTGGAATTTCGGACTTCTATTTGGTTCAGCCTACCTTGATGGTTTGTGGCTATATTTGGAATTGTATTTGAATATGAGTTGCCTTGATGGCCTTGGGATATGAACTTGGAATTTAAACTTGATGTCACCTACCATGATGGTTTGCTGGTGGGACTTTGGTTTTAGGGTAGCCTACCTTTATGGTTTGCTGGCTATGAGTTTGGAACTTGGATTTGGCATAGCCTACCTTGATGGTTTGTTGGCTATGGATTTGGTATTTGGTTTTGACATAGCCTACCTTTTGGTTTGCTGGCTATGGTTTTGGTGTTTTGGATTTGACATAGCCTACCTTTTTGGTTTGCTGGCTATGGTTTTGGATATGGATTTGGCATAGCCTACCTTTTTGGTTTGTTGGCTATGGTTTTGGTATTTTGGATTTGACATAGCCTACCTTTTTGGTTTGTTGGCTATGGTTTTGGATATTTTGGATTTGACATAGCCTACCTTTTTGGTTTGCTGGCTATGGTTTTGGTATTTTGGATTTTGACATAGCCTACCTTTTTGGTTTGCTGGCTATGGTTTTGGTATTTGGATTTGGCATAGCCTACCTTTTTGGTTTGCTGGCTATGGTTTTGGTATTTTGGATTTGACATAGCCTACCTTTTTGGTTTGCTGGCTATGGTTTTGGTATGGTTTTGGCATAGCCTACCTTTTTGGTTTGTTGGCTATGATTTTGGTATTTGGATTTGATATAGCCTACCTTTTTGGTTTGCTGGCTATGGTTTTGGTATTTGGATTTGATATAGCCTACCTTTGTGGTTTGTTGGCTATGGTTTTGGTATTTGGATTTGGCATAGCCTACCTTTTTGGTTTGCTGGCTATGGTTTTGGTATTTGGATTTGATATAGCCTACCTTTTTGGTTTGCTGGCTATGGTTTTGGTATTTGGATTTGATATAGCCTACCTTTGTGGTTTGTTGGCTATGGTTTTGGTATTTGGATTTGGCATAGCCTACCTTTTTGGTTTGCTGGCTATGGTTTTGGTATTTGGATTTGATATAGCCTACCTTTGTGGTTTGTTGGCTATGGTTTTGGTATTTTGGCATAGCCTACCTTTTTGGTTTGTTGGCTATGGTTTTGGTATTTTGGATTTGACATAGCCTACCTTTTTGGTTTGCTGGCTATGGTTTTGGTATTTTGGATTTGACATAGCCTACCTTTTTGGTTTGTTGGCTATGGTTTTGGATATGGATTTGGCATAGCCTACCTTTTTGGTTTGTTGGCTATGGTCAAGATTTGATTTGGGTTTGTACATGGAATGCCCTTGGCTTCACGCTTGGTAAGGACTGACAAGTTTGGGGTATATGACGGACAGGTGGAAGTTTTGATTCCTTTGCCCCCATCTATGGCAAACTTCATTTCATCATTTTTTTTATTTTCTTTCGGCTTCGTGCCTTTTGGGCGATTGGTTTTTTTTGTTTTGGTGGCTGGCCAGGGAATTCATGTTCTGGCGCGTGGTACAATTTCAGGTGTTTCCCGTTGAGTGGGGGAAAGGGTACATTACCTTTATAGTCCACCAACATGTATGCACCCCTTTCATATGCCGAGGTGACGATGTATAGGCCGAGCCAAATGGGTTGCAATTTGCTGCTTGGCTTTCCCGTCGTTACTTCTCTGCATTTGACCATGACAAGATCCCCTTGTTTGAAAGCTCTGGGTCTTGCTAATTTGTCAAACGCACGAACCATTCTGGCTTGATATACTTGAAGGGATTTGTAGGCTTCAAGGCGCTTCCCTTCTAAATTGGAAAGCTCTTCGAGTCTTCTCTCCATTTGATCTTGATCTTGGCATTGAAATTCATTTTGAATTGCCACCCGATAGGATGTCATTTCGATTTCTATAGGGATCATGGCCTCAGCTCCATAGACTAAGGAGAAGGGTGAACACCCTGTAGGAGTTTTATATGTAGTTCTGTAAGCCCATAAAGCTTCGTGAACTTTTTCTCCCCACTCTCGCTTTCTATTGCCGATTATCTTGGCAAGCAATTTACAGAGGGTTTTATTGAAGGCTTCTGCCAACCCATTTGCCTGTGGATTGTATATTGAGGATGTCCTCCAGTCAATATGGAACTTTGCCGCCAAAGAATATATTGTTTTGTTTCTAAACTGCGACCCATTATCAGATATAATCCTGTGAGGAGTCCCAAATCTGTATATTATGTTTTGCTTGACAAATTTGGCGACTGATTCTCCGGTCACCTCCCTCAATGGGATAGCTTCAGCCCATCGAGAGAAGTAATCTGTAGCAGCCAATATAAATTTGTGGCCTTGAGAGGAAGGTGGGAATGGTCCCACAATATCCATACCCCATTCAGCAAAGGGCCATGTTGGCGCTGTGGGATGTAACATATTTGGTGATTTCCTCGGCACAGGACCAAATGCCTGGCATTGATGACATGCACGGGCATATTGGATACAGTCCGCGTGTATAGTGGGCCAGTAGAAACCTTTTAGTTTGATATTGATTTTCATCTTCTCTCCTGCTTGGTGTGCACCACACAGCCCAGAGTGAACTTCCTTCATGATGATTTTGGCTTCCTTGAGGGATAAACATCTGAGGAGCACTGATCCTTTCTTTTCATGGACCAGCTTAAACAATTGATCTGCTATTATTTGATATGATGTAGCCCTGCGTAAGAGCTGAATTCTTTGTGCTCGATCTGGAGGTAGCCAGCCTTTCTTAATTTTAATGATCGGCTCACGCCAATCCTGAGGTTCATTTGTGACATCTTGCTCTGTAGTATATACCTCTTCGATCATAATATCAGACTCAGCGTCGAAGACACTCGGCATGAGTCTTCTGTGGCGGACCATTATGTCCACCTCTCCTTCAGGAGGCAATTTTATGGCAGAGGCCAATTTGGCCAGAGCATCTGCCTGGGAATTTTCATTTCTTGGTATATGGGATATATTGAAAAAGCTGAATTGCTCTTTGAGCTTCATGGCTGTATTGTAATATGGAAGTAGCTGCGGTTTACGGACTTCATACTGGCCCAGTATTTGTCGGATGACCAGCTGAGAGTCACCATAAACTTGTATGCCTTTGATTCCCATTTCGAGAGCCAGCCGGAGCCCAATAATCAGAGCTTCATATTCGGCTTCATTATTTGTGAGTGGCTTCATGAGAGCACAGGAATTATACAAGATCCCTCCATCTGGAGTGACTAAGATGATCCCTGCTCCAGTAGAGACGGTGGTAGAACCATCAGTATAATGAAGAGCTCGGGAAGCTCCATCGAAATATAATTCCCAAGAGGGTAGCTCAATTGTGGCAACCTCTTCGAGAACTGAATTTTCACTTGCAGGAGACAGAGTTTCTTCTTCTGGAAGGTTTATAGATAAAGGGGAATCTTCTGGCACTGGATGTGCGGCCAAGAACTCGGCCAAGCCTTGCCCTTTGATTGCCCTTTGTGGGATGTATATGATATCAAATTCCATAAGGAGCAGAGCCCATTTCGCGAGTCTCCCTGACAATATGGGTTGCCTCAGCAGATATTTGATTGGATCATACTTGGAGATGAGTTTAATTTCATGAGCCAGCAGATAGTGCCTCAATTTCTTTACAGCAAATACCAGTGCTAGGCATACTTTTTCCATTGGAGCATACCGGAGTTCCGAACCAATTAGCTTTCTGCTAAGATAATATAAAGCTTGCTCTTTATCTTCTTCATTTGTTTGTGCCAATAGAACTCCCAGAGAAGCATCCATAGCTGCAATATAGAGTATGAGAGGCTTTCCATTAACTGGTGCCCCTAGAACTGGAGGAGTGAGAAGATACTCTTTGATTTGTTCAAGAGCGTCTTGACATTCTTGGTCCCAGATGAAGGGAGCATCCTTCTTCATTAGTTTGCCGAACGGCATGCATCTTCCTGAGAGATTGGATATGAATCGCCTGATATAGGCTAATCTCCCTTGGAGTGACCTTAGCTCTGTTAAATTTTGAGGAGGTGGCGATTGCTAGATCGCCTTGATTCTGTCAGGGTCTATTTCTATTCCCCGATATTTGACGATGAAAACCAGGAACTTGCCACTTGAAACCCCAAATGCACACTTCATAGGGTTCATCTTCAATTTGAATTGACGAAGCCTTTCAAAAACACGGCGAAGATCATATAGATGGTCCTCCCGTTTTCTAGTTTTGACGACGAGATCATCGACATAGCATTCGACTATATCATGAATCATTTCGTCAAATATTTTTGTCATGGTTCTTTGATATGTGGCTCCTGCATTCTTCAAGCCAAAGGGCATTCTTTTGTAGTTGAAGATACCTTTGGGTGATCTGAATGCAGTGTAATTTTTATCTTTGATTGCCATCTGGACTTGATTGTAGCCGGAAGACCCGTCCATGAAAGACAAGGCTTCATAGCCGGTGGTCATATCCACCATTGTTTCAGTAATTGGGACTGGGAAATCATCCTTGGGACATGCTTTATTCAAGTCCCTATAGTCGATACATATCCGGATTTGACCATTCTTTTTCTTCACTGGAACATTATTGGCGAGCCATATTGGATATATGCATGGCTCGATGAAGTCTACTTCAGAAAGCTTGTCGACTTCAGTATTTACTTTCAGTTCTAGTTCATGGCGCATACGCCTTTGAGCTTGTTTGACAGGCTTGGCCGTGTGCAGTATGGATAATTCATGTTCAGCAACTGATGGCTCCAGTCCTGGCATTTCTTTGTAATTCCAAGCAAAGCAGTCTTGGAATTCCAGCAGAAGAATTTGATAGGATTGCTTCTCTTGTTCATCAAGAAGGGCGCTGATAAAGATTGGCCGGGGATCTTGTTGACTCCCGAGATTGAGTTCAATTAATTCATCAATAGTGGCTTGTCCACCATCCTCGATTTCTTGGGGAGCTGGTTGTAGATCTATGAAATCTCCTTCATCATTGGAGTTGGTGATGTAGACTTCATAGGAATTTGTATCTTCAGAATTTATGGATGAAGATTGCTTGCAGAATTCTTCTGATGGCTCTTCATTTGATAATTCATTTGGTAGAACTGAAGTAATCTCTTGAGAATTGGAATTGGAACATTCTTGATTATTCTGGGTGCTGCAGACCTCTGATGATGATCCAACAACATTTACTGTATAGGAGGATTTGGTATCATAACCTAATCCTCTGGTATCCCTTCCGGAGAATGGAGGTTGGCCCCGGACTTGAGAGGGTTCCCATAATTGCTTGAAGAAATTTCTCCGGGAGATATCTTGTACATGAGGAATTTTCTGCTTTTTGCACATCTCCTTAATCTTTGCTGGCATATCAGCCATTTCTTGTATTGATTCTAGCTGGTTGTTGGAGCTGTCTTCCCAACCAAAATCATCTTTTGTATAAGTTGGGAGTGTCAATTCCCCTTTGTAGAAGAGAATTGGCTTAGCCATTCTTCTTTCTTTTCTTTGATAAGTGACGACGAAAGTTTTTAATCGTCGAACACTTTGTTCTTGCTTCGGAGAGCAGATCTGCATGCAATTGGATGGCAGAGGAATGCTCCCATTAATAACTTGACTTATATGATCAGCTTCATAACTGATGCTCCGCCGCTCTGGGCAGGTTGCTTTGCTTTGAGAAGTATTTGCAGGTGATTTGACAAGGCTTTTGTTTACCACAAAAAGCTTGCCAGTTTCATTGTCTTCATTTGAAGATTGAATTTGCTTACCCTTCCCTTTAGGGAGAGAGGAGGGTGGAAGATTTGGTCCTCCAAGATATAAAGGGGCATCAGTCAGGTTGCATTCATCTTCCCGAAACGGGGCTTGATCAGCAAAGACTGTATGCTGCTTCCCTTCTTTTGCATATTTAATGCACTGATGGAGAGTTGATGGAATGACCCAATTTTCATCATATAGCCAAGGTCTTTTAGGCAATATTCTGTATGTTGTATCAGCATGAATATATAGAAGACTACCTTGGCGGTGAAGCTTCGCAAAATTAAGTTGACAGTGAGTCTTCAAATGGCTTCTTCTGAATTTTGGTTGAAACCAGTGATTCGTACATCTTTCACCTGTTGCATATGAGGCGTGAGATGTAGAGATTCAAAGGCTTTTATAGGGCATTATATTGATAGATGTCTCCGGATCGACCAGGATCTGATTTAATTGAATGTCGTTGACCTGTCCCTTCATATATAAGGAACCATTGTGATATGGAGAGGATAGCAACATGTCTTTATCTTGTGAAAGTGACATTTGCTGCCAGTGCTTCATATATTTGAGCTTGGAAATCAGCCATATAAGCTTCATATATTTTTGATTCTTGGAGTACTTTGACAAGAGTTTCTCTCAGGTCTTGGCTCCAAGCAACTACCTCCCAGACAGTGATGTTGACGGGGAGTGATTTGAGTTGCCGAGAGATTTTGTCATCAGCCTTGATGCGTATCTGGTCCTATGAGGGAGATCCCTTTATCGAGGATTCAGATGGCTTCTTTGGCTTGACAGATTTCTTTTGAGAGAGAGGAATCAACATCCTTCCATTTGAAAAGAGAGGAGCGTTGTCTGGCTCATTTGATGAGGCATGGGGACTTTGACTCTTTCTTTTGTATGAGGAGGCATATTGGACAGCTCTTCTTCTTCATCTGAAGGGTTGAAGACATAAGAATCCGCCCGTATTTCGGCTTCAGGCAGAGGCTTTGACTCCTTGCCTTAAATGAGAATGACTCTGCTTGATTTTGTGATATCAGGCTTCTTGAAAATAGTAGATGCAACTTTTTGCTCTTTACCATGCCCTTTCTTGCGACGGCGATTTGAATTATTTGTTGGCCGACGCTGATATGTCAGCATTGTTGGCTTACCTTCAGCCTGTTTGGTATTATCACTTGGAGAGATTTATAGCTTCTTTGGTTGAGGTTTGGACACCATATTGTAAATTGGTAAGTTAAATATGTGATTTGATTCTTCAATTTTGATTTTTTTTTTTTTTTTTTTTTAAGTTGATACTTGAGGTACCTCAGCAGCAGCATCACGCTACATTTGTTCTTTTTCATTCTTCTTTTATTATTATTATTATTATTCTTTGTTGTTTTTTTTTTTGGTTTGTTGTTGTTTGTTGTTTTTTTTTTTTTTTTTTATATATATATATATGTATATATTTTTATTTCATACCTGAAGAGCTTTAAGTAAGCTTATGACTTTCTGCTCTGAAGATGATTTGGAGATGCTTCTCTTGTTGGAGCCACCTCTCAGTTGTAGAGTTGTTGACTCTTTTGGAACTGGCTGATTTTGAGGGCCGACAGTGACCCATTCTCAAAGATTGCATTAATTGCTTCTTGAATAATTGAAGATGGGAGTTGGTGATAATAATCTACGAACTCCTCTGCTTGCTGGGAGATTGGCTTTGTTGCAACTTCTTTCGATATTCTCATTCTGTATTGAAAAAGATCAATTTTAAATTGCTCCATTTCAACTTTGACTTTGTATCGTCCATAGCCCAGGGGATGATGATAATATTCACATATCTTTGGATATAGAGCTTGGGATTCTGGACTTGAACCATAGGCTCGTTGTGACACCTTATTTGCTGGCGCCAAAGAATTCCCATATTGATCAAATTTTCCTTCCCAGATATGAGTTTCGACCAAATCATGGAGATCCAGACAATAGTCATACATCTCCTTTCACTCTTGAATGATATATGATGCTGGTTTAAGTATGGAAACCAGACTTTGTCTTCTGAGATTGTCAAGTATAAACTTGGTGCTCTTTGTTGCAAATGAGAGCTTATTATAGAAGATGCAGATTCGTATACGATTGACTGGATAAATATGGATTTGAATGCTCCCCCACTGATAACCGAGGAAGACCAAAGGATGATGATGCATTAATGACATTCACCTAATAGGATCCAGGTTGGCTGGTCCATTTGGTGGTTGTTGAGTATGAGGCTGGTTGACCTGATGAATACTCAGGTCAATTAGCTTTTGAACATCATTTTTGAATCTTATGCAATCTTTGATGTTATAACCCATCACTTGATGACATGGGCAGTAATTGGCTAATATTTCTGCCGGAGCTCGGTAATCCATTAATCTGGATTGAAGGCATAGCCGGAAAAGTGAGTGAGATGTCGAGGGAAAGAATATAACCTTGCCAGCTCGACAGGAGTTGAAGGATCTTCGGATAGCCACCCAATTGAGTCTGCATATGGCGACATAGAAGGCAGCTCTGAATATATTTGAGTATGCATAAGAGTATATTTACCTTTGGACTTTCCTCATTATTCTGTGTGGATCAAGCCTTGATCTTGGTAGAGAATGAGCTCCTGAATTATCTTGAGGAGGATCATATGAATGACCGTTCTCGGGATGATTTGAATTTGTTGGAAGTCTCGTCATATAAATGACATTGACAGATTGCTCTGGTCGATCCCAAGCATGAAGTTGAAGAGGGTCAGCCAGAGCATTTTGCATAGATATGAGGCCATTTGAATGATCTTCCGGACCTCATTTTTGAAGACGTAGTAATCTTCAATTGCATGCCCCACCATACGGTGATACGGGCAAATTGAGCTGATTGATTTGGCTGACACCTGCCTGCCTCTTTGGTTCTAGCAGTGATATTAACTGATTATCGAGGCAGAGATCAAAGAGCCTCTTTAATATGCTTCTTGTTTTTTGAAAGAATAAGGAGTCTTCATGCGCCCCATCAATGATGGCAGTGGAGCTTTGGTTTCTGATTTCTTGTTTGGGGCAGGAGAGATTGTTGCCCCCTTTGCTTCATCATCAGGTGAGGAGTCAATGATGTTGACTTCTTTTGCTAACTTATTGCGCTCTTTGGGGAGCTTGCCTTTATGAGATGTATGTGTCATTTGCTCGGCTAGAAACATCTCAATGTCTGCCACTATAGAATTCAATTGATCGAAGCTCTTGATATTTGCTCCCAAGAGTTTCTCATTGATTGTTGATATGAGGCCTTTTTGGCAGATAGGGATTGTATCTTCTTGAACAGGAGGGTTATTGCATTTCATGCTAAACTCTCTCCATCCCTTGATGAAGTGGATTGACTCCCCTTTTCTTCTGTTTGAGGGAAGATAATTTGGCAAGAGGGATACCTTCCCTTTAGCCGTTTAGAGATGGTCCATGAATTTCTTTTGCATATCTGCCCGATCGGCAACTGAGTCAGGCTTGAGTTTGAATACCTTTGAAATGCAACTTCAATCAAGGAAGTTGCAAAATATCTGAGGATATAAGATTTGCCGATGGCGAGCTTGCCCAAGGCAATAACATAATGTGCCATATATTCCAGTGGTGACCCATGTCCATTAAACTTTGATAGTTTTGGGACTTTAGGGCATGTTTCTGGCAGCTTCTTGAATTGATGATATACTGGATATGGAACAGATTATAGATCTGTCGTCTGCATGCCTTCGCTCTGCTGAGCGAACATATTTTGAATAATTTTCTATATCTCATGCCTTTGAATGGGAATACCTTGAATTGTTTCTGTTTGAGGATGCATAACATTGGACGGATCAATGATATCCTGACCCGTAGTTTGAGGAAGAAGACCAGTTGTAGAAACTGCCGAATGATTTGCCGGGGCAGACCCATCTGGATGCTAAATTTGTGGATTTTCAGTAGAGACTGGCTCTGTAGAATGCTGGAGGCTTGAAGTTGCCAATCACCTCATTTCATTTAGAAGCACAACCATTTGAGATTGGGATTGCTGCATCACTTGATATTTGTCGTCATCTGACATAGCCTGGAAATTTTCCTTTGTCGGCAAGTCGATGACGGGATCAATGTTTGAAGTTGAAGGCCCACCTTCTTCGACTTGAATATTTGCTTCTTCGAAGAAGGGGATTTGAATTCCCTCATGTTAAATATCAATACGAGGGAGAACTTGACCAGGTGCTTCAGCTTGTCCGCCGGGCTGGCGGTTTCTTCTGGCAAATTACCTGATGGCTTTAGCAGGATTGAAGTGGCTTCAGCGATTTGTTCAGCTGGTTCGCCAGAGTCATTCCCGGCGACATAGCATGAGAAGATTATAAGCTTGGGTTTTTCCTCAGCTGCCCAAGTAACACGTCGTCTTATTGACGGACGGGTACTGGCATTAGGAATTGCCCCCAGCCTATCAAGTACTGAGATTCGCTGTATACGATCAGGGATCGATACGCGAGATTTGAATTGCTGAGTTGGATTTTCTTTGACTATTCGGGTATTCTCCGAGCCTTGAAGAGTATACCTTGATTTCTTGTATATTCCTTTTCTCTTTTTTGTCCATGATAGTGTTTGGATTCAGCATGTTGGAAGGGAGCATTTTTGATGTTGCCTCTCTTGCTGAACATTGTTGGTGTATTTGCTTGGATCTCTTTTGAGCTTCTGAGCTTCCTTTATGGGATCCCAGATTTGTTTGAACTCAGCAGAGTGCCGAGTCTTTTGCTTGACATCGGCTTCCTTCTTGGAATCTCTTGATTCCCCTTGAAACCACCGCAAAACTGAGAAGCGGTTTGAGGTTGGGATTGTAGGAACATAGGTTGGCTTTCGTCGAGCCGTACCTGCAGACCTTTGATCATGATGGATTTGCCAGATCTTGAGGTGGCAGCTGATGGCCTTTTACTTTTATGATTTTATTTTGTCCTTGTTGTAGAGACGAAAACTTTGATTTTGGAGGAAATTGTCTGGACTGAAAAAGTCCAGATTTGGGTTGACTTAGTCTTGCTAAATGGCTACCCCTTTTTTTTTTGGGGGGTCAAAGATATGGTATGAAAATTTGGTTGAGCCTACCATTGAGGTTTGGTGGCTATATTTGATGTTTGGTTTTGAAGTATTCTGGGATTGCATATGGTTTGGAATTTGAAATTGAGATTGGACATGACCTGCCTTGATGGCTTGCTGGTCATGAACTTGAGTTTGGATATGGTTTTGAATTTGGATTGGACATGACCTGCCTTGATGGCTTGCTGGTCATGAACTTGAGTTTGGATATGGTTTTGAATTTGGATTGGACATGACCTGCCTTGATGGCTTGCTGGTCATGAACTTGAGTTTGGATATGGTTTTGAATTTGGATTGGACATGACCTGCCTTGATGGCTTGCTGGTCATGAGCTTGAGTTTGGATATGGTTTTGAATTTGGATTGGACATGACCTGCCTTGATGGCTTGCTGGTCATGAACTTGAGTTTGGATATGGTTTTGAATTTGGATTGGACATGACCTGCCTTGATGGCTTGCTGGTCATGAGTTTGAGTTTGGATATGGTTTTGAATTTGGATTGGACATGATCTGCCTAGGCTCATAGCCAATAAATGTTGTTGGCCAGAGTTAGGCTGATCCCCTTTATTAGTACTACCTTTGGAGAGCATTCGGATGCCCCCTGCTGATAATAACAAGACGAGCTTTGGCTTGCCCACAATTCTCGTGGATCTTCCTTGTTAACTTGTTGGAGAGAGGCTTTTGAGCAGCATCTTCTTCATAGGCCGGAACCTCCCTGGCATGATTGTTGATGGCGAGTGGTCCATAAGTGACGGCCATCTTCAACAGCTTATGATTTGCCTTTTTATTTGTACCTTCAAGGGAAAATACCAGTATTAGGACTTTCATGAAAAACATACGTATGTCTCATCCTTTGCTATGAATGGTGAGAAGAGGTCCCACCGGGCGTGCCAGTTGTTGACACGGGAAAGATATCACTTTGACATATCATTTGATTTTGGATGGCTCATTTGATTTTATCTGGTTCATGTATTCATTTCATTTGGGTATTCATTTATTTCACATGCTTTGATTTGTGTATTGTGATTTGCGGGGCGTGCCAGTCTGTCTAACAGACAGAAGAAAGAGTCCGCGCAATGCGGAGAAGGTATTTTTGGGTGTCCATGGAACGGACGGGTATGATGTCCGAGGAACGGACGGGTATGATGTCCGAGGAACGGACGGGTATGATGTCCGTGGGACGGACGGGTATGATGTCCGAGGGACGGACGGGTATGATGTCCGAGGAACGGACGGGTGCGCCGTATTTTAATCTGAACTCCTTGAGTCCCGTATCTATACTCATCAGGTGATTGAGGTAGCATGTGCTGGACCTCTGTCTCCATCGACCGGAGTCAATGTTACATTTACATCGAGTTAAGACTCTTGGTATTATTTTAACACCAGTTTTAACTCGAATACCATTCATAGCAAAGGGGATGAGAAAATACACACTTTTTTAGAAAATCCTGGTCATGATGTATCATTTTTCTTTTGGTTATTTTTGAAATACTTTTGCTTTGAGTGTTTCATTTTGAAAAGACTACCTTTGTGGAGTCCGAGATATGACTTTTAAGAAGGGAACGGGTATATTTCCGTGAACCCATTTGGGGTCTCCCTCCTCTCCTTTTTTTGAGAAAGATGTTGTTTGAAGGTTTTATTTTGGAAAACCTGAGGATTATTATTGCAGACAGGCATATACCCGTGCATTTGATTCTGAACTTGGGGGAAGTTGTGATTCAAAGTAGCACTCCTGTATTAGAAGAGTTGCTACATTAATTCTTTTATAACATCCTTCTTTTAAATGAAGTCTGAATTGAGGCAGAATTTCCTTTCTCCTCGTTCATCGTTTCATTTATTCATCATTCATTTTTCTTTGCTTGTATGAGTATGATTTTTGGAGGACGTATGCACATATCTCCATGGACGTTCTTGTCAATTTGAAGTTCCTTTCTGGAAACTGTCCATATGAACACAATTCTCGTGAGTATGCATCATGCTGCTCTTTGGAGTAACTGAGCACAGTTCGGGTCCCATCACAGTTCAGGTCCTGTCACAGTTCGGGTCCTGTCCTCTTTTTCTTTGGATGTGTATATATTATCACAATTTTCATAATTTTATTTTAGCAGAGTTTCCGCTTATGCGGAATGTCCTCACGGAGATATATTCATATGAATATGTACTTATATCCATGTGTCCCCAGAGAATCTTTGTCCGGAGGGATTTTGCCCTCAAGAAAGTATGTGTATGATCATAAATTTGCAGTTTACGCATATTTTCTCACCGGTATTCCTATTTGAATGGAGTATCCGGCAAAAGGTATCATCTGCATATGCAGAATCCTTTTTGAGAGGCATATGCATATAATTGCGGATTTATGATTATATAGACATGTCCGTAGTCGAAGACTCCATTTGGGCAGAGTTTCCTCTTGGGAACACATGTATATAAATACAAAGTTTGTGCTTATATTGATATGTTTTTTAGAGGGAAAACTCTGACATGGGCAGAGCTTCCTTTCAAGTAACACATGTGTATAGGCACAAATTTGAATTTTATAGGTATGTTCTTAAGCGGAATCTCCACTTGGGCAGAGTTTCCTCTAGAAAACATGCATATAAAAATACCAATTTGTGAATATACAAACATGTTCTTGGGCAGAATCTCCCCTTGGGCAGAATCTCCTCTAAGAAACATATAAATATAAACACAGATTTGAAATTTATAGATATGTTCTTAGGTTGAATCTCCACTTGGGCAGAGTTTCCTCTAAGAAACACATATATAAATACGAATCTGTGAATATATGAATATATTCTCGAGCAGAATCTCCACTTGGGCAGAGTCTCCTCTAAGAAACATATGCATATAGCACAAACACACCATCCCGGAGAGTTTAAAACTCGATGGGAGGTGGCATGAATAACAGAGGTATCTAAAATACCATATGTCCGGAATGGACGGTATTTAGAACCTATAGCCTGTGAGGGCCAGTGCCGCTATTGCGGACTTTTAGCCGATGAAGTTTGCCGATGCCGCATACGGATAACCTCTCAACACTCGGGGGAAGAAGATTTGGTACCTTCACTCACACAAGAAATGAGATTGAGAGAGGAGATCGGGAAACTTTGGGAATTTGGAATTTTTCTATTCTTTGGGATTTCAGAAATAGGGGACAGCACTTTTCTCAAAGGGGCTGTGGCATCTCCCGGGAGCCAGCATCTCCCCGGGGCCGACCTCTTTAAATGGGGGGATGGGGGTGCCTTTTATAGGGGAAGGCCCCCCCTTACATCGCATGGGTGGGGGGTTTAAACCGATGAGAGTTCCATCGGTTAGAGGGAAAATTCCCTCTAACCGATGAGACTCTCATCGGTTAAAGCTAACCGATGAGACTCTCATCGGTTAGAGAAAAAAAACTCTCTAACCGATGAGACTCCCATCGGTTAGAGGGTTAAAGACCCTCTAACCGATGGGGTTCCATCGGTTAGGCCCTTTTTTTTTATTTTCTGTTTCTTTTTCTATTCTCTATTATATTTTTTTGTTTTTCCTGTTTTCTATCTTTCTGTGTTTTTTTTTTTTGTTTTCTTTATTTTTCTGTTTTCTGTTCTTTTTTTGTTTTATGTTTTTTTTTTTTGAAAGGGGGACCCCTTAACCGATGGGGGTTCCATCGGTTTAGGGGGGAATCCCCCTAACCGATGGAACCTCCATCGGTTAGAGGGGAAAACTCCCCTAACCGATGGCACTTCCATCGGTTGAAGGGGAATTTCCCCTCAACCGATGGAACTCCCATCGGTTGAAGGGAAAAATCCCCTTAACCGATGGTAGTCCCATCGGTTAGGGGATTTAAAGGGGGATTTCCCCTCAACCGATGGTGCTTCCATCGGTTTGGGGAAATAATCCCCTTAACCGATGGTAGCCCCATCGGTTAAGGGGTTAAAATTTTTTCTTTGTGTCCACACCCGCCTGGACTGGCGGGGGTGCGGCCCCCCGCTTGAACCGGCGGGGGTGCACCCCCGCCGAACCGGCTGGACTGGGGGGGGGGGGGGGGCGTCCCTGCCGAACCGGCGGGGGCGCGGCCCCCCGCCGAACCGGCGGGGGTGCACACCCCGCCGAACCGGCGGGGGTGCAGCCCCCGCCCGGCCTGGCGGGGGTGCACCCCCTGCCGAACCGGCGGGGGGCCCGCGCCCCGCCTAACCGGCGGGGGTGCGGCCCCCGCCCGGCCCGGCGGGGGTGCGCCCCCTGCCGAACCGGCGGGGGGCCCGCGCCCCGCCTAACCGGCGGGGGTGCGGCCCCCGCCCGGCCCGGCGGGGGTGCGCCCCCTGCCGAACCGGCGGGGGTGCGCACCCCGCCTAACCGGCAGGGCTGCCACCGCCTGGCCCCCCCCTTATAAATGGGGTGGGCCTCCACTTCATCGGCCATTTCCTCCGGTTTCCGCGGGAGAGAGCTCTGTGGGCCTCCCGTGCGTTGTTCGTTGGTCGACGGCCGTGCCGCGCACGTGCACGCGTGCGCCGCTTGTGCTTCTCCGGCCGTGCGTTTGTCCCCGTTTTCGGAGGGCACGTGCATTTGACCTTTCCGGATCCTTCGGCTTCGGGCGCGGCTTCGAACGTTGATTCGGACACAGAGTTTCTGGCATCCGGAGTACGCATTCTTCGCCGTCGACGAGCTTCTCGGGCACCTCGCTTCCGGGCCACTCCGGATTGATGCGAGCACTCGGGTTTATCTTCCCGATGTCCGAGCGGGGGATCGGGAGCTCATCCCTGGTTGCCCCAGGGCGTATTTGTCGCCCGGGGTTTGTTTAAGTCCCGATATTTTCCGGGTTCAACAGGTCCCTTGTGCAGCCCACTCCTTAGACTTGATGATGGAGGATATTGGCAAAGACAAACATGTGCATGACTTGGTGTCCAAGTCGCAAATGATTACTACTTTTATTTATGGACATAATAGAATCTTACATATGATGAGAGAGTGCACAGATGGACATGACATAATTCGTCCTGGCCCAACAAGATTTGCCTCACAATTTATTGCATTGGAGAGTCTGCATCAGTTTAGACATGAGTTGGGCACTCTCATACACAGTTCCGAGTACTTGGCACATGTGGCTACATTGAGAGAGGAATCCAGACATGTGGCACATGAGATTTCTTGCTTGGTCAGTGACCATCGTTTTTGGGAGAGAATCCACTATTATTTGAAGCTAATAGAGCCTCTTGTACAAGTGCTGAGGATGGTTGATGGAGAGGACAAGAATGACATGGGTTACTTATATGAGGCTATGGATAAAGCCAAGGAAAGGTTGAGAGAGAAGCATCCGCAGGCATATCAAAAATGGTGGAGGATTATTGATGCAAGATGGGAGTCCACACTCCACCATGATTTACATGCAGCAGGTAAATGTATTATATCTTATTGTGCATATTTCTTATTATGCATATTGAATTTCTAACTTACTAGACATGTTTTGTACATATAGGGTATTTCTTTAACCCGAGGCATCAATATAGTGATTCCCCTCACAATGATGGTGAGGTGCTCCAGGGGACAATCAATGTTATCGGGAGATTATCTAGGAGCATGGACGAAAGAATAGAAGCTATGTTAGAGGTACATACAAGTTAAAAACTTCATTCCATTTTCATGTATTCTATATACTTTACAAGTTACACTTAGCAACTGTATTATAGTGTAGATGGACAGATTTAAACTGAAGTTGGACATCTACAGAGATTATGATGTTAAAGAAGCAGTGACCAGAATGGGTCCGGGTAAGAACCTTCAGACTTAAGCTCATGCTTACTTCATAACAAAATGACAAATCACTTGTATTATGTGCTAATTCATTGTATGTTTTTTTTTTTTTGTAGGTGAGTGGTGGGTTATGTTAGACTACAAGACTGGTCAAAGAAGTCCACTTGCAAGGATTGCTATTAGAGTACTCAGTCAGACCACTTCATCTAGCCAGTGTGAGAGAAATTTGAGCACTTTCTCACTTATTCACACAAAAGTGAGGAACAGGTTGAGTGCAACTAGGCTAGAGAAGTTGGTCTATTGCCACTACAATATGAGGTTGAAGCTGAAATGCATTAAAGATAGACAAAAGAAGAGCGAGGCAAGGCTAATGACTTTTGCAGGTAGTCATTGGGAGCAACGTTTTGCAGAGAGGGAAGCATTATCATCTCAAATTGATGTTGATGAGTTATTTGATGAGGAACACCCACTAAATGCATGGGTGGAAACAAGACAGGAAAGTGATGTTCCAGAATTTGACCCTCTTAATTGCTCATGGGCGGAAGGAGAATTGGATGGAGTAGAGGCTCGAGATCCAGAGCTTAGGGTAAGTGAGGACCAACCTCTCACCCTCGGTCCTCTCTTCTCTCTGCCACGACACTCAGCTATCTTGCCAGAGACATCTAGAGTGCCTCCCACTCAGCCTGCATTAAGAAGAGCTGCAACACAAAAAGAGAAGAGTTCAAAAGCCTTAGAGTTAGAAAAAATAACATATGCCAGGCAAAAAAAGAAGAAAGTGCAGCAACCAATTCGTAGTGATGACACCACACAAGATCCAAATGATGATGATGATGATGGGGCTGCCACTGGGGCCACAGGAGTTGGCCAGGGATATGCAGGAGCAGGATATACTGGGGCCACAGGTGTAGGGCTTACTGAAAGTTATGTACCAGAAACAGAACATCAGGGAGGCGGAGGAGAAGGACAAGGGCATGGACAAGGGGGATATGAAGGACAACAACATCATGCAGCCTATGAGTGGCCACCTTGGGAGCCAAACTATAGTTCAGGGTCTACTCATATACCTGCATTTCAGCCTCCCATTTTACCGTACTCAGATATTAGTAGCTCACCTTATGGAGTACAAGGAGGATGGGGACCTTGGCCTTCACAAGAACAAGAGCCTAGTGGCCCTAGTGAAGCAACAAGTACATACAAACCGCTTGGTATATGGTGTCCAGCTCCATCACAATCTGGAGAAAGCTCAAGTCAACAATTTACACCAAGAGGGATTCAAATGGGTATACATGATTTAGCAAATTCCCTCTTTGGTTATAGCTACCAAAACCCAAATGATGATGGCTCATCTATGTCTGGAAGTGGATGGAAAGATTATTAGTCTTCTATCAAATGTAAGTTACATGTACAATATCTTAAATTTCATGTTTTATGTACTATGAATGCATGTATAATTGATTTTTGATGCAAATCTTAGTTCTTTCAATATATCAGATTTTTTTTGTTTTTTCCTGATTTTTTCTGAATTTTCCTGATTTTTCCTGAATTTTCCTGCATTTTTTCCAAAAAAAATAAACATTTTATAGTCTGGCCGATCCAGGATCGGCCAGACTTCCCTGGGATCCAGCGGATCCTTCGATCCGATCCGATCCAGGATCGGATCGACCAGGGTCGATCCCGATCCCGATCCTGCCTTCCTTATGTGCTCGAGTGTACAGCTTTTCATTTCCCATCACTGCTTCTTTAACATCATAATCTCTGTAGATGTCCAACTTCAGTTTAAATCTGTCCATCTACAGTATAATACAGTTGCTAAGTGTAACTCCAAAAGTATATTGAATACATGAAAATGGAATGAAGTTTTTAACTTGGCCGTACCTCTATCATAGCATCTATTCTTTCGTCCATGCTCCTAGATAATCTCCCGATGACATTGATTGTACCCTGGAGCACCTCACTAGGGGTGTAAACGAGCCGAGTCGAGCCGAGTAGTATGCTGTTCAAACTCTGTTCGTTAATTTTTAATCGAGTTCGAGCCGAGCTCGAGCTATATCGAGTATTGAAAATGCCTGTTCAAACTCGGCTCGTTTAAATACTCTCGAGCTCGAGCCCTTAACGAGTATTTTAACGAGCTTAATTGAATTTGCGAGTTCGTATATATAAGTAAGTTCAATCCAATTTACAAGTAAAAAATTGATCGTTCATAAGACCTAAATTTATCTTATTTCAAACTCACATCTCAATAGTTTTGATAAGTTACTTAATTTAACTATTTTAATATAATGTTTGAAATATATTCATAATATGTTACAAGTAATATGAGATTAATAGATAGACACCGCAAGGGAGGGGGTTGGTGTGCGACAAGGTAGGGGCGGTGCTGTAACTCCCCTTTGCACACCGCTTAGAGCACCATTTTTGCACCGTCGGTGACGGTACTGCGGCCGCTGAGAGCACTGTCTGCCACTGACGGATGGTCCACAGTGGTCGCCTGAGATGTCAGTGGCCGACAACGCACCCCTCGGTCCCACCGAGGGGCTCACCTACTGCGTAGGTCGGTCTCGAGAGGAAGAAGATACTTAATATGCTGGGGGACCTTGCAACATTAAATTTTATGTTCATGCCCCTATTTACATGATCTGTGTATATACCCTCATTTGCATAATTTGTGTATATACACTGTGAATTTAGTCTATGACATTTAAGCCTTCAAAATTATTTTATATTGTAATAATAACTGTATAAAAACAAATAAATATTTTTATATCAATATATACTTATTATATTTAAAGAAATATTTAAATGAAGTGTTAACGAGTACTTAGATAAGCTCTTAACGAGTATTTAATCGAGCTCTTAACGAGCTCTTAAATGAGTTGTTCACGAGTATAATCGACCCGAGCTCACATGTGTTCAGACTCGGCTCGTTTATGAATCGAGCTTTTTTTCTTGTTCAAGCTCGACTCGTTAATTAAATAAACGAGCCGGACCGAGCTTTTATCGAGTCGAGTTTCGAACTACTCGTCGAACGTATCGGCTCGTTTACACCCCTACACCTCACCATCATTGTGAGGGGAATCACTATATTGATGCCTAGGGTTAAAGAAATACCCTATATGTACAAAACATATCTAGTAAGTTAGAAATTCAACTCATGCTAATAAGAAATATGCACAATAAGATATAATATATTTACCTGCTGCATGTAAATCGTGGTGGAGTGTGGACTCCCATCTTGCATCAATAATTCTCCACCATTTTTTATATGCCTGCGGATGCTTCTCTCTCAACCTTTCCTTGGCTTTATCCATAGCCTCATATAAGTAACCCATGTCATTCTTGTCCTCTCCATCAACCATCCTCAACACTTGTACTAGAGGCTCTATTAGCTTCAAATAATACAACATTCTCTCCCAAAAACGATGGTCACTGACCAAGCAAGAAATCTCATGTGCCACATGTCTGGATTCCTCTCTCAATGTAGCCACATGTGCCAAGTACTCAGAACTGTGTATAAGAGTGCCCAACTCATGTCTAAACTTATGCAGACTCTCCAATGCAATAAATTGTGAGGCAAATCTTGTTGGACCAGGACGAATTATGTCATGTCCATCTGTGCACTCTCTCATCATATGTAAGATTCTATTGTGTCCATAAATAAAAGTAGTAATCATTTGCGCCTTGGACACCAAGTCATGCACATGTTTATCTTTCCCAATATCCTCCATCATCAAGTCTAAGGAGTGTGCTGCACAAGGGACCCAATAAAGATGATGTCGTTTTACCATCAATTTTCTTCCAGCTGCCTTGTAACTAGCTTCATTATCAGTGACAACTTGGACTACATTTTCCTCGTCAATTTCATCAATCATCTCATCCATCAGCCTAAACAAGTAATCTGCATTTTTTATTTGTCCACTTGCATCTACAGATTTCATGAACACTGTACCCTCACTGCAATATACAAGAAAGTTAATCATAGACCTTCTTGTTGTTCCCGTCCATCCATCACACATAAGAGTACAACCTCTTGCCATCCAGATATCTTTGAATGATGCCACCCAATCCTTTATCTCAGTCAATTCCTCTTCAAGATATTTGCCATAAATCTCCTTTGGTGTAGGAGCTTTCAAACCTGGGCCTGCCTCACCAACTGAATCTATCATTGTCTGGAAATAAGGACTAGATGCTGTATGGGCTGGGACCCCTGCATGCAAAAACCATTTTACAATGTTTTTAACTGCATGTTTGGCAGAAGCAGCTGTGGCCTTTACCCCTTTCAATGCATGCTTTATGCCAGGCTGTTTTGATGAAGGTTTCCTGTGCAAAAATGTGTCAAGCCCACTAGTTGGTCCCATTCCCCTCATAGAACCACCTCTCCTGATAGGTGGTGCCGGTGGCCGTGTTACACTAGCCCCTGATGATGATCCTTCTCTTGTACTATAGAACCTCCGCATGTCACTTTCTAACATGGCAGCACGCCGACTCTGCCGTAGTCCTTCTCGCCATTCTCTCTCATTAGGTGAGAGATCCTCATAATCTGTATCATCTGAGTCCTCAACATCAACAGGAATTTGTCTTCCTTTCATTGCAGCCTTACTTTTTCCCTTCCCAGAAATCTCTTCATGCAGTTCTTCTTGATGTTGAATACGTATGCCTCTTTGTTGTTGTCTTCCAGCCATGTACTCTTTCATCTCATTCACTAACTCCCGTGGACAATGCTTGCATTTTACTACATTTGTTCCAATGCCTGCAATGTGTTGTTTTAGACGGTATACACCTCCATTCATTTCCTTGCCACAGTGGTTACACCGCACTCTCTTAGAGGCAGCATCAATAAGGACACCGTGTTTCCATCCAATGTCTACTTGTGGGTGCTCTTCCTCGTGTCCCTCATCAGCCATACTTGCTAATCCTATAACAAATTAAGAATACAAACACATTCATGTGTAAGTATACAATTATAAACATAATTACATCTAATAATAACCCTAATTAGGGTGAAATTTAGAGATTTTCTCTAATTTCCCGAAATGAAATAGTTCCATTATCAAAGAAAGGCATGATTAAGTCAATTAAGTGATTGGAACACTTAATTGATCTCTAATTGTGCTAATACAACAAAAGCCCCAATTTTGAAACCCTAATTAGGGTGAAATTTGGAGATTTTCTCTAATTTCCTGAAATTAAATAGTTACATTATCAAACAAAGGCATGATTAAGTCAATTAAGTGATTGAAACACTTAATTGATCTCTAATTGTGCTAATACAACAAAAGCCCCAAATTTCAAACCCTAATTAGCCAATTAGGGTGAAATTTGGAGATTTTATCTAATTGACAAAATCTAAGGGAAGAATAAGAAGATTAAACATGTCTACATGTGTTTTGATTTTTTTCAGAATTTATAACTAAATTTTGAAATTAAAAAATTATATATACCTTAAGAAGAACAACTTCTTCCTTACTTGAGTAAGATCTCCTGAGATCTACTCAAGAAGATCTCCCTTGGATGTGCTCCTTCTAACCTCTTTCAAACTTGAAAGAGAACATAGGGTTTAGAAGAAGAAGAAGAAGAAGAAGAAGAAGAAGAAGAAGAAGAAGAAGAGGAAGAGGAGGAGGAGGCCGACTGGGGAGGAGGCCGGCGGCGGCGGTGGAGGAGGCAGCCCGAGCTGGGGGGGGAGGGGGAGCACCGGTCTTCCTTCCCTTGACACCAAAACCTCCTCGGGTGGGAAGTAGGGGTGTAAACGAGCCGATACGTTCGACGAGTAGTTCGAAACTCGACTCGATAAAAGCTCGGTCCGACTCGTTTATTTAATTAACGAACCAAGCTTGAACAAAAAAAAAAAGCTCGATTCATAAACGAGCCGAGTCTAAACACATATGAGCTCGGCTCGATTATACTCGTGAACAGCTCGTTTAAGAGCTCGATTAAATAGTCATTAAGAGCTTGTCTAAGTACTAGCTAACATTTCGTTTAAATATTTCTTTAAATATAATAAGTATATATTGATATAAAAATAGTTATTTATTTTTATACAGTTATTATTACAATATAAAATATTTATGAGGGCTTAAATGTCATAGACTAAATCCACAGTGTATATACACAAATTATGTAAATAGGGGCATGAACACAAAATTTAGTGTTGCAAAGTCCCCCAGCATATCAAGCATCTTCTTCCTACCGAGACCAACCTACGCAGTAAGTGAGCCCTCCGATGGGGCCGAGGGGTGCGTTGTCGGCCACTAACATCTCCGACGACCACTGGGGACCATCCGTCAGTGGTAGACGGTGCTCTCGGCGACCGCACTACAATCACCGACGGTGCAGAAAGGGGGCTCTGGGCGGTATGCGAAGGGGAGTTGCAGCACCGCTCCTACCTTTTCGCGCACCAATCCCATCTCTTGCAGTGTCTATCTATTAATTTCATATTACTTGTGATAAATTATGAATATATTTCAAACATTATATTAAAATAATTAAATTAAGAAATTTATCAAAACTATTGAGATATGAGCTTAAAATAAGATAAATTTAGGTCTTATGAACGATCAATTTTTTACTTGTAGATTGGATTGGATTTACTTATATATACGAACTCGCAAATTCAATTAAGCTCGTTAAGATACTCGTTAAGAGCTCGAGCTCGAGAATATTTAAACGAGCCGAGTTTGAACAGACATTTTCAATACTCGAGCTCGGCTCGAACTCGATTAAAAATTAACGAACAGAGTTTGAGCAACATACTACTCGGCTCGACTCGGTTCGTTTACACCTGTTGCACCCGAAAAATATCGGGGCTTAAACGAACCCCGGGCGATAAATACGCCCTGGGGGAACCAGGGACAAACCCCCAATCTCCCCCGCTCGGACGTCAGAAACAGACAAGTCCGAGTACTCGCGCCAAACCAGGGTGACCCGGAAGCGAGAAACCCGAAAAGTCTTCGTCGACGAAGAGCACGTACTCCGGGTGTCACAAAATCCACGTTCGGAGCGGAGTTCGAAGTCGCGCCTGAAGCCGAAGGGTTCCGGGAGACCAAATGCACGTGCCTCCAGAAAACGGGGACGAACGCACGTGGGACGGCCGAGGAAGCACAGGCGGTGCACGGATGCGCGCGCACGGCACGGCCGACGAACCAACCACGGGAGGCCCACAAAGCTCTCTCCCAAGTTTCTCCCGGAAAGCACGGAGAAAACGACATGAAATGAAGCGAGGCCCACCTTAAATAGGTGGTGGGCCAAAGGAGGCCCCAAGGGGGGGCCGCCGGTTAGCCCCCCCGCCAGTGAGGGGGGCCGCCGGTTCGCGCCCCCCGCAGGGGCACCGGGTCGGCCCCCCTGGTAGGGGGGGCCGCCGGTCAGCCCCCCGCCAGCAGGGGGGGGCCGCCGGTTCGACCCCCCGCCAACAAGGGGGGGGGGGGGGGGGGGGGGGGCCGGTTCGACCCCCCGCCAGCAGGGGGGGCCGCCGGTTCGGCCCCCCGCCAGCAGGGGGGGGCCGCCGGTTCGACCCCCCGCCAGCAAGGGGGGGGGCCGCCGGTTCGCCCCGCCAGCGCAGGGGGCTGCCGGCTCGGCCCCACCAGCGCAAGGGGGGCGCCGGTTCGGCCCCCGCGCCAGCAGGGAGGGCCGCCGGTCAGGTCTCCTGACTGGCGGCCCCCCCTCCGCCAGTCTGCCCCGTCTCCAGCACCCTCGCCGGTTCGCGCCCAGCCTCAGCGCTCGCGCCGGCCTCGACGCCCGTGCACGCGAACCCCCGCCGGGGAGGGTACCCCCGCCGATATGCCCCCCACGAACCCTATAAATAGGGGGGCATACCCCCATTGCCGGACACGCCATTCGGCCTCCGCGAACACGCCCAAAGAGACAGCCATCTCCGGCCCAAGCTCCCGAGTCTGCCCGTGCCCAGAGCGTGATCCGTGCGTGAGCTTAAATAGGCCGCACGTGCTGAAGAGCAATCTTTGGCGCCCGTTGGTGTTCCGTTCTCAGCGTTCGGGCTGCATTACGCCACGTCCGCAGGAAGACGCCACAGGTGTCACACGGCTCTCAGCGTTTGCACTTAAGTCCTCCGGTGTCATGAAACGACACACGTTGAGGCACATGTGTTTAAGTCCTCCGGTGTCATAAAACGACATACGTCGAGGCACATGTGTTTAAGTCCTCCGGTGTCATAAAACGACACACGTCGAGGCACATGTGTTTAAGTCCTCCGGTGTCATAAAATGACACACGTCGAGGCATGTTACCGAGCGGAGGCACAAACACCCTGTCACGGACGTTGATGTATTTCCCATACCGTGTAACGTCCGACGGAGGAACAAACACCCTGTCGTCGACGCTCATGTACACGAAATACTTGTAATTGCCCAGTGGAGGTACAAAACCCCACTAAAAGCACCAATGTAAATGTCATAAATATAAATGACATGAGCATGCTTGAATAAAATTGTGAAAATTTATTTGTCATCTGCCTTTTCTTCTTTAAAGTTCGGCATACGGTCTTTTAATAAACATTACGCATTCGAAGGTATTCGAGTGTTATACTCGATGTAAATGAAACATCCACTTCGGTCGGTGGGGAACGGTCCAGTACACGACCACTCCAATCGCTCTGAACGCGAGCGCACGCGGAAAATAAATGAAATGAAATTCGAGGGTATCAGGGTTCGCACCCAATACTCCTCGTAAAACAAATCTTTGTCTGTTTCCCGTAAACAGTCTGGCACATGGAAGGCAGGATCGGAATCGGGATCGGGATCGACCAGGCTCGATCCGATCCTGGATCGGATCGGATCGCAAGATCCCATGGATCCAAGGGAAGTCTGGCCGATCCTGGATCGGCCAGTTTATAAAATGGTTTTTTTGGGGAAAAAATTCAGGAAAATTCAGGAAAAAATAGAAAAAAACAGCAAAAATGAGGGAAAATCTGATAAATTGAAAGAACTAATATTTGCATAAAAACCAATCATACATGCATTCATAATATATGAAACATAAGATTTTGTGTATTATTACTACTATAATAATACAAGAAAAGTATAAAATATTAAAGACTTGGTGTATTATTAACCTAAATACCATTTAAGTAAATGTTAAAATTTGTAGTTTCATTTATTTAAGATATTACATGTAAATAAGGAAATATCCCCCATTTGAATCCAATAAAAATATTAAAAAAATCACATCTCTTACTAATAAAAAGTCAACTCTCCCATCCAAGAAGAAAATCGCAATTTTTGTGATTTTATCAAAGTAGCAACTTTCTAATCTCTCATAATTTGACATATTTAAAATTTTATAATTCAAATAAGTCTAATAAAATACTAAAAATCTAAAGTCCAACAAAAAAATCAAACGTGCATATGACTTCTCCAAGAAGCCGCTCTCTTACTGACAGCACTAAGTCTACTTGAGACCTCTTAGGATTTGGTCAAACTAAGCTATCATCACCCAAACTCATGAGTGTCATGAGTTGGGTGATGGTAGCTCAATTTGACCAAATTCTAAGAGGTTTGGATGATGATAACTTAAGTTTGACCAAATCCTGAGAGGTCTCAAGCAGACTAAGTGCTGTCAGTAGGAGAGTGGCTCCATTGGAGAAGTCACATGCACATTTGACTTTTTTTACCGGACTTTGAATTTTTAGTGTTCTATGTGGTTTATTTGAATTATCAAATTTTTAGATAAACTAAATTACGAGAGATTAGAAAGTTAGCATTTCGCTAAAATCACCAAAATCGCGATTTTCTTCTTCGATGGGAGAGTTGACTTTTTATTGGTAAGAGATATGATTTTTTTGATATTTTTATTAGATTCAAATGGGGGGTACTTCCTTATTTACATGTAATATCTTAAGTAAATGAAACTACAAATACTAACATTTACTTAAATGATATTCAGGTAAATAAGGAGATCCTGGTAAATAAGGAGATCCTGACAACCCTGCCTGAAGAGGATCCTGAAGGTAGCCTGAGGGAATCGACCTGGATCAGTCTGGATCGACTGAATCGAGCCGGGATCGATCGATCCCGGTTCGACTCGAGCGATCCAACTCAGATCCTACTGAGTTGGGTCGATCCAGCCGAAAATGTGGGGTTTTGGGGGGCTTCAAGGGGGAATCGGTCCTTGGGGGGTCGATCCGATCCGGGATCGAGCGATTCTGGCTCGATCCCGGCGATTCTTCCTTCCATGGTCTGGCACGCCCAAAATTCGTCATTTCAGAGAAGAAGTGAGGAATAAGATAAAATAAAGAAGAAAAAAAAAGAAAATCCGTGTTCCAACAACACCCCTAGTGGGAAGGGGGCGAAATAAGGGGGATCGCGCCGGATCCATCGGGATCGACCCTTATCGGGTCGGATCGACGCCGGATCGATCGATTCGACCCGATAAGGGTCGATCCGGCGGCTTAAGTTCATATTTGAACTTGAACTGGCCGGATCGACTGAATCGCGCCGGGATCGATCGATCCCGGTTCGACTCGAGCGATCCAACTCAGATCCTACTGAGTTGGGTCGATCCAGCCGGAAATGAGGGGTTTTGGGGGGCTTCAAGGGAGAATCGGATCTTTGGGGGTCGATCCGATCCGGGATCGAGCGATTCTGGCTCGATCCCAGCGATTCTTCCTTCCATGCCTGGGATAGGGACAGGGTGAGACTCCCCATCAACCTTGTTCTTCTCCTACCACCCCCATTTTCCTCCTTTCATCCACCATTCATCTCCCTCTGATCTCTCTCTTTTCCTCACCTCTAAAACAAAACACAACTGCCACTCCTCAACATCTTTCTTTCCTTCTTCCATGTTGCTGTGTTTGAAGGCATGCCACCAACAGCAGGAGACCTCCCGTGTAGCTAGTGCGCTCATGGCACCTTGGCTGCTTGTGTGGCCCTTGCATCCATGTTCTCATGCCTGCCATGGAACCTCCCATCCGACAAACAGCCACAAGCAGACATGTTGCTGTGCCACCACCTCACCACATGCCCGCCTGCAATGCCAACAGCCATATGCCAGCTGCCTTGTGCGACTGTCCGCACCTTGCTGCCACTACAGCGGCCAACCCTGCTCGCAGCATGAGCACAGTGTGCCGCCCACCAGCGCCTAATGTGTGAGCCAGCCTGTTGCCCTATGTGCCTGCCAGTGTACGTCCAGTCAGCACTAAACATCAGCGCTCATTCTGTTCCAGCACCGTCAACGACCGTCTTCCGAGTTACCCATCAACTAGTCGTTTCACCGTTCTCCTCTCTCTTTATTCTTTGCCTATTACCCCTCTGAAAAGGGTGGGCATTCTCAGTGTACTCTCTCTTTATTCTCTGCCAGTGTACGTCCAGTCAGCACCAAACATCAGAGCTCATTCTGTTCCAGCACCATCAACTGCCATCTTTCGAGTTACCGGTCAACCAGTCGTGTCACATTCTCCTCTTTCTTTATTCTTTGCCTATTACCCCTCTGAAAAGGGTGGGCATTCTCAGTGAACTCTCTCTCTCTCTCTCTCTCTCTCTCTCTCTCTCTCTCTCTCTCTCTCTCTCAGAGGAATACAGTCACTGGGTCACTGGGTTTCATCACCCATGCTTTGGTGTGGAGGTACATATTTCAACTCTTGCTCTTGCTTATTCAGTATCCACTTTTATCCACCGCAGATTGTGAGTTAGGTCGCCTAGACAATTTATTTATTTCATTGTCAGGTTGTGAGTGAGAATTTCCAATCCGACTGTCCACTCCAGATTTGTCGATAGAGCCATTACCCTCAGATTGCAACTGGTTCCTCAACGACTGCAGTCCCACGTTTCTGCTCCACGAGAGACGGACTTTTGGGTTTAGTTTCTTTTTGCATACGAGTCATTCTCATGGTTCTCTAGTAATTATCAACTGTGTCACTTAATTTCCTATATTTAAGTTGCTGATCTCATGAGTCGAGTCCATGGAAGGCAGGATCAGATCAGACCCCTGAATCGGTCAGGGCCGATCCCGATATGGATCGGGATCAGATCGGTGGATCGGCCGATTCTCATGGATTCTGGTCGATCCAGGAAAATCAGGAAAAATCAGGGGGAAATGCAAAAAAAAAACCAGTAAATTCAAGAACTTCACTTTTTTGTAAAAATCACATACAAGTATTCACATTACAATACAGAGCAATGAGATAATTATGATAAACATGAAAGTTGAAAATTGAAATCTCTTACATGAAATGAAGAAGCATTGCTTTTTATTTAGATTATGGAAACTTACATTATAAGAACAATCTAAAATTCCCATCCAGACCGCGATGACCCATCATCATTTGATTGTCCATATGCTTCATCAGTCTGCATAGCCTCAAAGCCATAACCAAAGAGGGAATTTGCTAACTCATGCATTCCTCTTTGAATCCCTCTTGGTGTATATGCTTGGCTAGAACTTTCCCCAGATTGTGAAGGAACTTTGCACCATATCCATGCAGGTTTATATGAACTTGTTGCTTCACTTGTATCTGTATCAGGCCATGACGCCCATCCTCCTTGTGCTCCAAGAGGGGAACTGCTAAGATCTGAATATGGTAAAGTGGGAAGCTGAAACTGAAATTGAGGAGTATATGAAGATCCTGATTCATAATGTGGCACTACTACCACCACCTCTTCCTTCTGAACCTCCTAATCCCAAAGCCTCTCTAGTCATACGCAGATACTGACAAGATCCTTCCCTTAAATCTCTTTCCTCATGTGGTAGATTGTCTTCATCAGAACTTTGAGAATCATCAAGGGAAATTGGCATATCCCTCATTAGGCCTTTGTCCCTCCTTCCATGTCTTCCATATATCTCCTCATGCAAGTCCTGTTGGTGCTGAATGCGGATCTCTTGTTATTCTTTTCTCCCCAGCATATATGCTCTCATCTCCTTTAAAATCTCCTTGGGGCACGCATTACACTTTTGCACATTTCCTCCTATACCTGCAATGTGATGCTTCAGGCGGTAAACGCCTCCATTCATCTGTTTATTGCAATAAAGACATTGAACTCTCTTTCTCGTTTGGTCAACCATATGCCCATGACGCCATCCAATGTCTATGTCTCTCTCTGGAAGTGCAGGTGAGTCTCCTTCCTGATCCGCCATAACCCCATTACAATGCAAACACAAACATATAACATGAATACACTCAATTGACCTTCAATTAAAATAATTAGATGAAAGCCCCAATTTTTAAACCCTAAATGGGGTAAAAATTGAGGGTTTTACCTAATTTCCCGAAATTAAACACCATAAATTATAGATCATGACACAATTAGGTCAATTGAGTGATTAACACACTCAATTGGCCTTCAATTAAAGTAATTGGATGAAAGCCCCAATTTTTAAACCCTAAATGGGGTAAAATTTGGGGTTTTACCTAATTTCCCAAAATTAAACACCCTAAATTTTAGATCATGCCACAATTAGGTCAATTGAGTGGTTAACACACTCAATTGACCTTCAATTAAAGTAATTAGATGAAAGCCCCAATTTTTAAACCCTAAATAGGGTAAAAATTGGGGGTTTTACCTAATTTACGGAAATTAAACACCCTAAATTTTAGATCATGCCACAATTAGGTCAATTGAGTGATTAACACACTCAATTGACCTTCAATTAAAGTAGTTAGATGAAATCCCCAATTTTTAAACCATAAATGGGGTAAAAATTGAGGGTTTTACGTAATTTCCCAAAATTAAACACCCTAAATTTTATATCATGCCACGATTAGGTCAATTGAGTGATTAATACACTTAATTTACCTTCAATTAAAAGCCCCAATTTTTAAACACTAAATGGGGGTAAAAATTGGGGGTTTTACCTAATTTCCCGAAATTAAACACCCTAAATTTTAGATCATCCCACAATGAGGTCGAATGAGTGATTAACAAACTCAATTGACCTTAAATTAAAGTAATTAGATTATAAAACCCCAATTTTGAACCCTAAATAGAGGCAAAATTAGGGATTTCGTCTTATTTTCACAAATCATAAATAAAATCCCTTTGTCCAAGCTCCAAAGTCCAAAACAATCCCTTTCATGCTTCTTTTACATTCTTTCTATTTTTTTTAAATTAATAAGTTGAAACATTCCTCACCTTAAAGAAGAAGAATAAGAGAAAGAGGAGGAAGAGGGCGGCCGCCGCTGCACCGCCGGTGGCGGCTCGTACTGGTGAGGGCAGCGGCGACAGAGGCAGGGGCTGGCAGTGTTGGAGAGGGCGGCCGGTGGTGCTGGAGGAGAGGAAGAGGTGGCCGGTGTGGGAAGAGAAGAAAGGGGGGCGGGGGTGGTTTCTGTGAAAGAAACCAAAAATGGCCGATCCCCAAAGAGGGGGATAGACGATTATAAGCCCAGATCTGGCCCAAATCGGGCCAGATCCTTTAAAATAGGATCTGAATCGTCCGATTAAGGCCGATTCAGTCCGATATCAACTCAATCCGGCCGATTCAGGCCAAAAACATTTGATTTGATATTTTTTCTTCAAAATTGGTCGATCCTGATTCGAATCGACCGATTCTTACTGATTTTTACCGATTCTAGCCTATTCGGCCAAGATTCTATTAAGCTTAAGGGGTTACCCCCCGGGAATCCAGAATCGGCCGATTCTGCCTTCCATGGTCGAGTCAAGCCATCCATTCTACTCAATCTGTCCCACATCACAGTTCATCTAACTGCAACTATTCCTGAACACCCCGATCAATATTAGTTCTAGGCTTCTCCATCATGCATCAATGAATAGATTCAATGACATCATGTGAGAGCCAGTAAGCGCATTTGGATTCCCTCATTTGCCCTTATGGATTCTGGAGCACCGGTAGCTGGAATGCTTCACCCATATTTGTGGTAGGAAGGAAGGATTGTTTGCAAAAGCCCTTTAGCCTCATGTCTCTTGCCGGGTAGTCACGAGCCACTCTAACCAAGTTTCAGGTTGGACATGAAAATGAAAAGAGATTCCTTTTTCACAAAATGCACATACACGCACTAGCGATAATCAGCATAAAGAAATGAACACATGCACAAGGAATATACTTAGTTCCCATCCACTTTTGAAGTCAAATTATAATTGTCGTTGCTTGATATCTATGCTTTGGGCAAGCTAAAAGCATGTTTGATATCTATGCTTAGCTTGAGGGAGAGGGTAGGAAGTAGCGTTCTGTTTAAGGGCAGTTTTGTCATAGTCTCATCTTATTTACTCATTAGGTTGGTTACTCTTTGTAGGTTGTTATTTTGATTCTTTTAGAAGGGCAGTTTTGTCCTAGTATAAAAGGAGTTGATGGGACCTGCGGCATGATTACAAGGCTGCAGGCCACCACTTGTGTGCCCCCTATTTCTCCTCTCCTTCTCCCTTCTGTTAATATGAACTGAACTATTGCTGCCATTTTCATGATACAAAAAGGATCAGATTGCCAAATTAGTTAACTCCCACGTCTAAGATGTAAAATGGCAAAAAACCCAAGTGGAAAACTCAGAAAAATCAGTAAAAAGGAAAAATCAGAAAACATTTGTCAAAGTCTGTCAACAAAAGATTCTAAAATGAGTCAAGCATGGGAAGATATTTAGGATCACCCCTTATATGGCAGTGGTCCATTAGAAGAAATCTGCAGAAAGATAACGTCAAGCTTATCATGAATCCTGAACTGAAGATTGTCATTCAATATCAAATCCTAGTGCCTCATAACCTTACTAAGATTGGTCTCCATACTCTTGGTGTTCCATGAAAACTATGATCACTGTTGTGGTTTAGTCCCATATTGGAAATCCATGGGAGTTTCGCCTCTATATATGTGGAGGATGCCCTCAACTCAATGCCTAGGTTTTGAGTTAGAGTTCAGGCCTTTAACATGGTATCAAAGTCAATTTACCCATTGGATTGTCTCTTCAGATGTGGACAATTGTCCCTACCCCGTGATGCTCCCAAAGCCCCAAACCGGTTGGTTTGGCACGAGGAGGGTGTTGCAGTTTAGTCCCATATTGGAAATCCATGGGAGTTTCACCTCTATATATGTGGAGGATTCCCTCAACTCAATGCCTAGGTTTTGAGTTAGAGTTTGGGCCTTTAACAATCACCTAATCCTAATTAAAGACTCATCAAAAAACACCCTTTCAAAACCCTCATGGACCACATATGGCCATGAAATAGCTTTTGGCCTAACACCAAACCATGTGGCCATGCTTGAACTTGCACATCCAATTCTGAGAAATTTTATCTTTCAGGACATTATTTGGATAGATAACCAAGGGTGTCCGCTCATTTGATCAATTTACCATCAGCTAAGGTTGGTGGCAACTAGAGAGATGTCTAATGCACAGATCCCCGTGTTTGATCCAAGTAAGGATAGTGACTTGTTCTAAGTCATGTAAACCTTACTTGACTTCGCTCTCTATCCCTGTAAGAGATTGAAGTCCAAACCTTATAGTGATTACTGAATCACTCTGATTTGACATAATAACCGCCAAAAATATATTAAATAATATCACTCCCATAGAACCAGATTGTTTTGTAAGGAGCCAACAATTTTGTAAGTTAGCATGCAAGCCAAACAAATAAATTAAACTTACAGTTTTCCTTGAGGGATAAGAAAATGAGACTTTAACAAACTCAACAAGGCCTCTCAACTTTTGCAACTCCGTGCCTATGAAATACAAAAAGAATTCATTTAGATTGTTTAACGTGTGAGATAATGCTTAATAGGAGAAATAAGAAACATGGATTGCTATAATAAATATATAAATGCCATCAGTTACATGGTAAAGCACACCCACAAAATGGCTATCCTATCAAGGCCATTTTTTTGTGAATCTAGTTAGGAATTTAGGATGAGTGAACACGGAACAATGATCTATACACATGACAACTATGCCTGTATAAAAAAGAAAAATAAATTGCTTGTATTAAACCTTCAAGGGTGATGGTTTATAGATGATCTTTCAAACTAAATTTTGTGTCCATGACCAATTAAAGAGATGCTCTTGTGTGAGTATGGATGGCAAAATCGGCCGACTTCGGAATCGGCCTATGTCAATTTTTTTTTTTTTTTTTTTGGGGGGGGGGGGGGGGGGGGGGGGGGGATGCAGACCCACCCACGATGTAAGGTGGAATCGGACTAGATGGACCGGACTGGATCAACTCGATTCAGTCCGATTCCGCACGATCCACCCGGTTTCACCCGTTGTTGCCCGATTCCCTCCACTTACCTTATTTACATGAACATCATTTAAGTTAATGTTATATTTGTATTTCATTTACTTAAGATCATGTAAATAAGGAAGTACCCCCATTTGAATCCAATAAAAATATCAAAAAAATCATATCTCTTACCAATAAAAAGTCAACTCTCCCATCCAAGAAGAAAATCACGATTTTGGTGATTCCATCAAAATAGAGTCTTTATTTGAAATATGAAATTTTTAGATAGATCAAATTATGAGGGATTAGAAAGACGCTATTTTGATGGAATCACCAAAATCGCGATTTTCTTCTTGGATTGGAGAGTTGACTTTTTTTTTAAGAGATATGAGTTTTTTGATATTTTTATTAGATTCAAATGGAAGGTACTTCCTTATTTACATGTAATATCTTACGTAAATGAAACTACAAATACTAGCATTTACTTAAATGATGTTCAAGTAAATAACTATGCCTCGAGATGATGTTCAAGTAGACTGCAATTTCTCATTAATCCAATTTATTTACATTCAAATGCATGTACATGATAAGAATTGGATTTCATTGTGTTTATATTCAATGAATTTTGTATGTGTTTTCCTAATATTTTGTGATTTTTCATGATTTTCTCTTTTTTCCCTAATTTTTTCGTGATTTTCCACAATTTTTCTTTATTTTTTTAACCTGTCCGATCAGGATCGGCCAGATTCCCTAAGAATTAGCCGGATCCCTTGAGCTGATCTGATTCGGATCGGGATCGGCCATGGCCGATCCAGACCCCGATTCCGATCTTGCCATCCATGCTTGTGTCAACTGCCCCTTGACAGAATTACTTGGAAGCAACATACTGGTCTAATTAATTTCCAAAAAATGACAAAAAGTTCAAAAAAAGGACCCAAAAAGCAACCATTTCCAAACTGAATCATGCTTCGTTGATATGATGTTTGATTGTTGATCGTTTTCAGTATCATGATGTGTTTCAATCTTTACTTCTATGATCTATGACAACATCCACCTTCAAATGGGAGGTTATGTTGGAGAGATAATGACTTGGAATTGAAGTTGATCACTGGCTCTAACAAGTTTTAGACCTGAACAAGTACTTGACAGTCTTTAAGATTGGTGAAAGGCCAGCATTATACTTCAGATGAAAGAAGAGGGGGACCAGGGGCCACATGAAGAGAGCACCGAAACCCAACATGTAAAGTTGGAAGATTTGAATTCTTCTCCACCATGGAAATCAGGCAAAGGAATGCCCTCTATTCTTCATGATAAGAGTTAAATTCTGAGAAATGTCTTCAACTTTTTCCCATTTCAGGGTTCCAGCAGGTTCTTAGAATTTTCATAACTTACTGAGAACATTACTCCTGAATTTTTACTTTTTCCTTGATTTTTTCTTTTTGTGTGGTGTGGGTGGAGTGGGGATGGGATCATGAGGGTGGGGAGCTGGTGTAGTGTGGCTGGGACGAACTGCTGTGACAAGGGTAACAATTGATGATAGATTGATAGGTGGCATTAGGGACTAGGAAGAATGTGGAAATCTTCCAGAAAAAATCCTTTCAGACTTCAGTCTAAAGGCCTTTTTTTCTATTCTCAGAATGGCTTCAGGAAAAGCATCAACGCATCTATTAGAAGATACTGCACAATCAACGCCATTGATGGGGACCAGATGCAAGAAGATAGCATATTCATTGGAGGAGATATAGAGAGAGAAATAAGAAGGCAACTGTGGCCAAAGTTGTGGGGACACCATCCCCGGCCTAAAATTATGGCTTGGCCAAGTCTATGAGTATCAACAATGCCGAGTCCCAGTTTCGCAATGGCTGGGAGAATCAGACAAGGAGTCCTTTTTGAGTGGTAATCAGAGTCAATACTCTGAGACAGAATTAAGTTTCCCACATTGCATTTTCAAAGTTATTTCTCTTGTGTTTTTAGGCAAGCTGGAGTTTACAGAGAAGTTTGAGTTTGACTAGGACTAAGGAAAGCTGATTGCTTACTTTTGAGTTCTAGTAGGAATATAGTTTGAAAGAAGAGAGAGGAATATATTTTGAAAGAAGAGAGGCTATAGATACCTTTGTGGTTCAGTATAATGAATCAATGAAGTTTTGAGAATTTTGCTGAAATTCTAGTTTCTCCAAGAGGGAGTTCCTATACTTTGAGAGGAAGCAGGGCAAGAGGCCCATCTGTCATCTTCACTTTGTTCCTGCACAGTTCCTCCTTTTTGCTTCCATTTCACTTCCTATGCACCCATGTGTTGACACAAAAATGTCAAAACCCAGAAATCTCAAAAAAAAAAAAAACACCCCTATAAGGGGACGAATAGGCCATCCCCCCCCCATTTCAAAATAACCCTTAGGTCTAAGGGGAATGGGGGGAAGAGAGGGCGGTTGGAGGGGAGCCCCCCCCTCCAACTTCTGAAGCATGAAACCGGTTGGGGGGGCTCCCCCTCCAACCGGTTTTATATAAAAACAGGTTGGAGGGGACCCCCTTCAACCTGTTTAAACTAAAACCGGTTGGGGGGGTGCTCCCCCTCCAACCGGTTTCATATAAAAAAAAACAAAAAAAACAGGTTGGAGGGGAGACCCCCCCCCCAACATGTTTAATATGAAAACAGGTTGGAGGGGAACCCCCCCCAACCTGTTTTATGTAAATCAGGTTGGGGGGTGCCCACACCCCCAACCTGATTTACATAAAACAGGTTGGGGGGTGTTCACACCCCAACCTGTTTAATGTTAAACAGGTTGGGGGTGCTTCCCCCCAACCGAAATGGGGGTTCTCCCCCTCCTTCTCCTGTTTATGCAGGGAGGGGAGGAGAAGCCAGCCCCCTATAAAAGGGGAGGCACCCCTCTTCTGAAATGGGTGGAAAAAATCCCAGAAAACCCCCCCCCCCCCTCTATGCTGAAGAAATCAGTCCCCATAGGAAGAGGAGAAACCCCCATATGCTGGCCGGCCAAGCCCCATAAACCCCCACATGCTGTGAAAAACCAGTCCCCCAAATCCTTGTAAACCAGTCCCCCGAAAATCCCCGCTGGTTGGCAATCCCCCAAGCCTTGTAAACCAGTCCCAAAACCCTTGTAAACCAGTCCCTCCAAGCCTTGTAAGGCCCGGGTTCTGAAATTTTCAGAAATATTGCAAATCTTCTTGTTCTCCCGATCTCCTTCCATCCAATTCTTTGGTTTGGCGTGAAGGTATTGGTTTATTCCTTGTTCAATATGGAGTGAGGAGTGCCCGATAACGTGGAAAAGAGCGGGAGATCGCCATCGTATACGGCTCCGACATCTCCCTTGCGCCACATCCCCACATCGAGCAAGTCTTTGTGGGAATCCAGGGGTTTAAATACCGTCCATATCGAGCAAGTCTCTATGGACATATGGTATTTAAACACCCTTTGTTCTCTCTCTCTTGATATATTTATACCCCACATCGAGCAAGTCTCTATGGGGGATTCAGGGGTTTAAATACTGTCCATATCGAGCAAGTCTCTATGGACATATGGTATTTAAACACCCTTTGTTCTCTCTCTCTTGGTATATTTATACCCCACATCGAGCAAGTCTCTGTGGGGGATTCAGGGGTTTAAATACTGTCCATATCGAGCAAGTCTCTATGGACATATGGTATTTAAACACCCTTTGTTCTCTCTCTCTTGGTATATTTATACCCCACATCGAGCAAGTCTCTGTGGGGGATTCAGGGGTTTAAATACTGTCCATATCGAGCAAGTCTCTATGGACATATGGTATTTAAACACCCTTTGTTCTCTCTCTCTCGGTATATTTATACCCCACATCGAGCAAGTCTCTGTGGGGGATTCAGGGGTTTAAATACTGTCCATATCGAGCAAGTCTCTATGGACATATGGTATTTAAACACCCTTTGTTCTCTCTCTCTCGGTATATTTATACCCCACATCGAGCAAGTCTCTGTGGGGGATTCAGGGGTTTAAATACTGTCCATATCGAGCAAGTCTCTATGGACATATGGTATTTAAACATCCTTTGTTCTCTCTCTCTCGGTATATTTATACCCCACATCGAGCAAGCCTCTGTGGGGGATTCAGGGGTTTAAATACTGTCCATATCGAGCAAGTCTCTATGGACATATGGTATTTAAACATCCTTTGTTCTCTCTCTCTCGGTATATTTATACCCCACACCGAGCAAGTCTCTGTGGTTTAAATACCCTTGAATACGGACGTTTAGATGCCTTGTACTCATATGTATATATTCCGTCAAGGAGACTCTGCTCAAGCAGGGATTCTGCTCAAGAGCATATCTGAATAATCATAATCTCACGTTATATGCATATGTTTTCTTGAGGAAACTCTGTCTAAACAGAAACTCTCCTCAAATACATACTCATATAATTGTGAGTCTATGTTCATACGGGTATGAATCCTGAGTTGAACTCTGCCTATGCAGGGGTTCTACCGAGAACATATTCATATAAGTACAATCATATGTATATATTTCCTTAAGGACACTCCGTCAAGACGGAAATTCCGTCCTAAAATTTACTCGACGAGCTACATATTCTTCTCAAAAGACAACCCTACTTTCCAAACTCGGACTTACTCTGTTCAAAATAAACAAAGCAAAAAAATGTTGTCTTGAAATTTCTTACAGATGCATATATTCTCGCCCACGCTATGAAATGGTATTCGGGTTGAAACAGGTGTTAATACGACATCTAAAGCTTTTAACTCGATGTAAATGTAACATCGGTTCCGATCGATGGAGACAGGGGTCCAGCACACGCCACCCCAATCGCCTGATGATTAAAAGGCACGGAATCAAAGAAGTTCAGATCAAAACACGGCGCACCCATCCGTTTCACGGATATATATATAAAATTTCTTTCTCTGCATTGCGCAGACCCTTACTTCTGCCTGGCAGGCAGGCTGGCACGCCCCGCAATACAAAGTCAAAAGATAAATGAACAAACCTCCTTCAAATGAAGAGGAAGGAAGAAGAAAAAATCCCGTGTCCACAGCTGGCACGCCCGGTGGGACCCCTTCTCACCATTCATGGCAAAAGGGCGAGATATATGCATCCTTCCTCATAAAATCCTAATACTGATAATCTCCTTTGAAGGTACTTTCTGAAGGTACTCCGTGAAGGTACTCTGTGAAGATACTCCGTGGAGGCACCTCAAAGGTACCTGGGCGAAGAAAAGCAAATCCCAAATTGTTGGAGATGGCCGTCACCTATGGACCGCTCGTCGTCAACAACCATGCCAGGTTTGGCTACCTGGCCACTCCGATCGTATTCGGAGATTTCCCAGCAGTCGTTGGATCCCCTTACTTCTTAGGGGTGGTTCCAGCTCGTCAACAGGAGGATGCTGCTCAAAAGCCTCCCTCCAACAAATCAACAAAGAAGACTAGCAGGATCCATGCTAATACTCAAGCTCGTCCTGCTGTCATCAACAAGGGCAGCCAAATGCTCTCAAAAAACAATGCTGCCAAAGGGACCAAATCCCACCCAGCTCAAATTCGGACTTTTTCGGTCCAAACAATTTCCTCCCAAATCATAGCTCCCGTCTCCTCACAACGGGGGCAAAACAAAAATCATAAAAGCAAAAGGCCGCCTGCTGCTACCTCAAGATCCGGCAAGTCCATCATGATCGGAGGTCTGCGGGTGCGGATTGATGGAAGCCAACCTGTCATCCCACGTGATAGGTATGTTCCAACAATTCCGACCTCGAATCGCTTCTCAGCTCTGCGATGGTGCCGAGAAGACCAAGAAGTTTTCAAGAAGGAGTGGTGTTAAACAAAGCACCCGACATTCACCCAAGCTCAAACAAATCTGGGTTCCCAAAAAGGAGGCTCAGAAGCTCAGAAAGATGCAAGCAAATACATCAACAACGTTCAGCAGGAGAAGCAATATCAAACAGGCTTCTCGTCAATATGCTGAACCCAAGTACCATCAAGGGCAAAAAAGAAAAGGAATATACAAGAGATCCAGCTATACTCCCCAAGGCCCGGACAATATCGGGTAGTCAAAGAAAATCCAACTCAACGACCCAAATACCGCGCATCGGTCTCTCACCGTATACCGCGGATCTCAGTATTTGATAGGCTGGGGGCAATTCCTAATGCCAGTACCCGTCCGTCAAAAAGACGACGTGTTACTTGGGCAGCTGAGGAAAAACCCAAGCTTATAATATTCTCATGCTATGCTACTGGGAATGACTCTGGCGAACCAGCTGAACAAATCGCTGAAGCCACCTCAAATAATCCTGCTGAAGCTATCAGGCAATTTGCCAGAAGAAGCCGCCAGCCCGGCGGACAAGCTGAAGCACCTGGCCAAGTTCTCCCTCGTATTGATATTCAACATGAGGGAATTCAAATCCCCTTCTTCGAAGAAGCAAATATTCAAATTGAAGAAGGTGGGCCTTCAACTTCAAATATCAACCCCGTCATCAACCTGCCGACAAAGGAAAATTTCCAGGCGATGTCGGATGACGACAAATATCAAGTGATGCAGCAATGCCAATCTCAAATGGCTGTGCTTCTAAATGAAATGAGGCAACTGGTAACTACAAGCCTCCGCCATTCTGTGGAGCCAGTCTCGCTCAAAATCAACAAAATCAGCATCCAGATGGGGCTGCCCCAGCCAATCATCCGGCAGCTTCACAAATGGTCTCCTCCTCAAACTACGGGTCAGGATATCATTGATCCGTCCAATATTATGCTCCCTCAAGGTGTTGCCATACAAAGGCATGAGATACTGAAATTATTCAAGATATGTTCGCTCAGCAGAGCGAAGGTATTCAGGTGGCAGATTTATATTCTGTCCCATATCCAGTACATCATCAATTTAAGAAGCTACCAGAAACATGCCCTAAAGTCCCAAAACTACCAAAGTTCAACGGACATGGGTCACCACAAGAACATCTGGCGCATTATATCATTGCCTTGGGCGAGCTCGCCACCGAAGAATCATATCTTCTCAGATATTTTGCAACTTCCTTGACTGGAGTCGCATTTCAATGGTATTCAAAGCTCAGGTCCAACTCAGTTGCTGATTGGGCAGATATGCAAAAACAATTCCTTGACCGTTTCCAAACGGTTGAAAGGAAGGTCTCTCTCGCCGAGCTATGTTCCCTCAAACAAGATAAAGGGGAATCAGCAATTGACTTCATCAAAAGATGGAGAGAGTTTAGCATGAAATGCAACAACCCTCCCACTCAAGAAGATGCAATTCCTATTTGCCGGAAAGGCCTCATACTAACAATCAATGAGAAACTCCTGGGAAGAAATATCAAGAGTTTCGACCAATTAAATTCTGCAGTAGCAGAAATTGAGATGTTCCTAGCCGAGCAAATGGCTCATACATCTTATAAAGGCAAGCTCCCCAAAGAGCGCAAGCAGCCAGCAAAGGAGGTCAATGTTGTTGACTTCTCACCTGATAATGAAGCAAAGGGGGCAGCAATCTCTCCTGTCCCAAAGAAGAAATCAGAAGCTAAAGCTCCAGCGCCATCATTGGCGGAGCGCATGAAGACTCCCTATTCCTTCAAAAAGGAGCATACTAGGAAGCTCTTCGATCTCTGCCTCGACAACCAATTGATATCACTGCCAGAACCAAAGAGGCCGGCAGATGTCAGCAAGATCAATCAACCCAATTATTGCCCGTATCACCGTATGGTGGGGCATCCAGTTGAAGATTGCTATGTCTTCAAAAATGAGGTTCAGAAAATGATCCAAGGAGGCCTCATATCTATGCAAACCGGTCTAATTGATCCTCCTCAGCCTCACGCTTGGGATCGACCAGGGCAATCTGTCAATGTCATACATATGACAGAACGTGCAACAAATTCAAATCATAATGAGGTAAATCCCCCATGTGATCCTCCTCAAGATAATTCAGGAGCTCATTCTCCACCAAGATCAAGACATGATCCACATAGAATAATGAGGAGAGTCCAAAGGCAAATCCTACGACTCCAACAAAGCCAGCAAGAATTGCGCCAAATTGTGCAAAGCGTGGAAAGGCGTCAGGATACTCCTGCTCAGGTGCCCCGTACTCCACAAATCATCCCTGTGCGCGCACAAATACATCCAGAGCCGCCTCCTATGTCGCCATATGCAGACTCAATTGGGTGGCTATCTGAAGGGCCTTCAACTCCGGTCGAGTCGGCAAGATTATATTCTTTCCTCGACACCAAACTTTTCCACTCTTCCGGTTATGCCTTCAATCCGGATTAATGAACTATTCAGCTCCTGCAGAAATATTGGCCAACTATTGCCCATATCATCAAGTGATGGGTCATAGCATTGAAAACTGCACAAGATTTAAAGATGATGTCCAAAGACTAATCGGACAAGGGTTAATTGACCTGGGCGTCCATCAGGTCGATCCTCCACAACCTCATACTCAACAACCACCAAATGGACCAGCTAATCCTGGATCCTACTCGGTGAACGTCATCAATGCATCGTCATCTCCTGGTCTTCCTCAGTCAACATCAGAGGAATGGCCACATCCATATCTATCCAGTCAATGGTATACAAATGCGCGTCCTCTACAACGACGCTCATTTGATGAAAGGAATACCAAGCTCATCTTCGACAATCTCAGAAGACAAGAGCTGGTCCAGGTATTTCCACCAACACCTTATACTTTCACAAGTGAAGAAGAGATGCAGCAATACTGTGAATATCATTCCATGGTCATGCATCCCACCAAAGATTGCCGGAGCTCCATGATCTGATCGAAACTCATATCCGAGAAGGAGAGATTGATCAATATGGGAACTCCTTGGCACCAACAAATGGGGTGTCACAACAAACATATGATCCAAGTCCAGAATTCCAAGCTCTATATCCAGAAATATGTGAATATTATCATCATCAACTGGGCTATGGACAATATAGAAGCAAAGCTGAAGAAGACCAATTCAAAATGGGTCTTTTTCAATATAGAAATGGAATCTCAGAAGAAGCTGCGGCGAAACCAATCTCGCAGCAAGCTGAGGAGTTCGTGGATGATTACCACCAGCTCCCATCTTCAATTGTGAAGGAATCAATAATGCCACCTTTGAGTCACAAGCCCACAAGGTGTTGGGTCACTGTGGGCCCTCGAAATCATCCAACCCAAAACCAACAACTCAACGGCAAGGATGGCCCCAAAAAGGAGTCTCCAGCCTGCTCAGAGCAGAAGTTATAAGCTCCTTGAAGCTCTGCAGATAAAAAATAAAGAGAAAAATAGAAGAAAAATGAAAAGAAAAGAGTGAAAAAACAAATGGAGCGTGATGCTGCTGCAGAGGTTCCACAAATACTAACACCTCTTCAAACACTCCAAAAGTTGATCGATGACCTGGAAGAATACATACCTCCCAGGCCCTCTGATAAGTTACCCTAGATCAATTCATCCCATGGGAAGATCTGGAGCGAAAAATCCGGCTTCGGGATCTGCTCTATCGACTACAGGTAGAGGCCATGGAAGAAGGGGAACATCATCTCTCAGCACGATTGATGTCTATATATGAAGATCGTGAAATTACTATCAAAGAGTTGGATTCTATGCTCAACTCCCACATCTGCAATATGGTATCTATACCTCCACCTAAGGAGCTGCAAATCTCTTCAAATGATGATGCCAAACAAGCTAAGGATGAACCAACAATGCTGACATATCAACGTCGGCCGACAAATAATTCAAACCGCCGTCGCAAGAAAGGGCAGGATAAAGGGAAAAAAGCTGCATCTACACTCCTAAGAAGCCTGACATCACAAAGTCAAGCAAAGTTATACTCTTTCATGGGGAGGAACCAAAGCCTCTGCCCGAAGCTGAAATACGGGCAGATTCCTATATCTTCGACCCTTCAGATGAAAGAAGAGCTGCTCAATATACCTTCTCATATGAAAGAGAAGAGCCAAAGTCCCTATGCCTCATCAAATGAGCCGGACAACGCTCCTCCCTTTCCAAATGAAAGGCTATTAAATCCGCTCTCTCAGGAAGAAATCTTGCAAGTCAAAACACAGTCTGAATCCTTGATTGAGGAGTCTCCCTCCTTCAATCGGACCCGCATCAAGGCTGATGACAGAATCCTTCAGCAACTCCAATCGCTCCCGTCAACATCACTGTCTGGGAGGCGATTGCTTGGAGCAAAGACTTGAGAGAAACTCTCATCAAAATACTCCAAGAACCAGAAATATATGAAGCTCATATAGCTGATTTCCAAACTCAAATATATGAAGCACTCGCAGCAAATGTCACATTCACAGATAAAGACATGTTGCTGTCTTCTCCATGCCATAATCGCCCTTTATATATGAAAGGGCAAGTCAATGGCATCAATTTCAACCGGATTATGGTCGATCCAGGGGCGTACATCAACATAATGCCCTACAAAACCTTTCAAGCTCTACATCTTATGCCTTATGTGCAGCAGGTAAAAGATGTGAAAATCACTAGCTTCAACTTAAAATCGAAAGAAGCCGTCGGAAGAGTTACCGTCAACCTATCTCTTGGAGATTTTGCCACCAAGGTAACCTTCTACATTATCAATGCTGATACAACATACAGAGTATTGCTCGGGAGGCCTTGGTTACATGAAAATTGGGTCGTCCCGTCAACACTCCATCAGTGCATCAAATATGCCAGAGAAGGGAAACAATATACAGTCTTTGCTGATCAAGCCCCATTCCGGGAAGATGAATGCAACCTCACTGATGCCCCCTTATATTTTGGAGGACCAACCCTTCAAACCCCTACCCAATCCAAAGGGAAGGGTAAACAAGTCGGATCCCCTGATAAAGATAGTGAGACTGGCGAGCTTTTTGTAATAAACAAGAATCTTGCCGAGCTCCATGCAAAGAATTTCCGAAGTAAAGCGATCTGCTCAGAAAAGCAAAACATCAACCACGAGGCTGATTGTGTGAGCCAAGGCATCAGCGGGAGCATTCCTCTACCTCCCAATTGCCTGCAGATCAGCTTCCCAAAGCAGCATCAAAGTGTTCAACGACTGAAAACATTCGTCGTCACTTATCAAAGAAACGAAGAGGAGGAAAAAGCCAGAAAGGCATCAAAGCCAATCCACTTCTATAAAGGGGAACTGGTACCTCACACATCCCCAAACGATGATTTTGATTGGGAAAATAAAACCCAAAATCATCTTGAGCCAATAGAAGAAATGGCAGATATGCCAGAAAGCATCAAAGAAATGTGCAAGAAGCAAAGTATTCCCCAGACACAAAATATCTCTCAGCGGAACTTCTTCAAGCAATTATGGGAGCCTTCACAAGTGCGAGGACAACCTCCATTTCCCAGAAAAGATACAAGAGGACTAGGTTATGAAGCCAAGGTCTTCTTCTCAACCAATGTTGTCGGGCTACTACCAGATACTGGCAGTGCAAGAAGCAGCCAAGCATCTTCCAATTCCAACTCTCAAGAAGATATTTTCTGTCCCACCAAGGGATCATTAGACGAAGAATCGTCGGAAGAATCTGACGAGCAATCTTCGTCAATAAACTCTGAAGATACAAATCTCTACGAAGTTCTAGTCGCCTACCCTGACGACGAAGAAAACTTCGTAGATCTTCAACCAGCTCCTCAAGAAATTGAAGATGGAGGACAAGCCACAGTTGATGAATTGATTGAACTCAATCTCGGGGATCAAGAAAACCCCCGGCCAGTCTTCATCAGTGCCCTTCTTGATAAACAAGAAAGGGAATCTTACAAAATCTTCCTTATGGAATTCCAAGACTGTTTTGCTTGGCATTATAAAGAAATGCCCGGGCTAGAGCCATCAGTTGCTGAGCATGAATTATCCATACTTCATACAGCCAAGCCTGTCAAACAAGCTCAAAGGCGCATGCGATATGAGCTGGAGCTGAAAGTAAATGCTGAAGTCGACAAACTCTCTGAAGTAGACTTCATTGAGCCATGCATATATCCAATATGGCTCGCCAATATTGTTCCAGTAAAGAAAAAGAATGGTCAAGTCCGCATATGCATCGATTATAGGGACTTAAACAAGCATGTCCAAGGATGATTTCCCGGTGCCAATCACAGAAACAATGGTGGACATGACCACCGGCCATGAAGTTCTATCTTTTATGGACGGATCTTCGGGCTATAATCAAATTCGGATGGCAATCAAAGATAAAGATCATACTGCCTTCAGGTCACCCAAAGGTATTTTCAACTATAAAAGAATGCCCTTTGGCCTGAAAAATGAAGGGGCTACATATCAGAGAGCCATGACAAAGATATTTGATGAAATGATTCATGATATAGTTGAATGTTATGTGGATGACTTAGTCGTCAAAACCAAAAAACGAGAAGACCATTTATCTGATCTTCGCCGTATTTTTGAAAGACTTCGTCAATTTAAATTAAAAATAAACCCCATGAAATGTGCTTTTGGGGTTTCAAGCGGCAAGTTCCTGGGCTTCGTCGTCAAATATCGGGGAATAGAAATAGACCCCGACAAGATCAAGGCATACAGCAACTGCCATCTCCTCAAAATCTGACCGAGCTAAGGTCGTTTCAAGGAAAATTAGCCTATATCAGGCGATTTATCTCTAATCTCTCAGGAAGGTCCATGCCCTTCGGCAAGCTCATGAAAAAAGATGCCCCTTTCATATGGGATCAAGAATGCCAAGCAGCTTTCGAGCAAATAAAAGAATATCTTCTCACTCCACCGGTATTGGGAGCCCCAATCGCGGTAAACCTCTTATACTTTATATTGCAGCTATGGATGCTTCATTGGGGGCTCTATTAGCACACATAAATGAAGAAGGCGAGGAGCAACCTCTATACTATCTCAGCAAAAAGCTAATTGGTCCGAAACTTCGATATGCTCCAATGGAAAAGTTTGCCTAGCACTGGTGTTCGCCGCCAAGAAATTGAGGCATTATCTGCTGGCTCATGAAGTCAAACTCATCTCCAAGTATGATCCACTCAAATATCTACTAAGGCAACCCATATTGTCAGAAAGGCTCGCAAAATGGGCTTTGCTCCTCATGGAGTTTGATATCACATACGTCCCACAAAGGGCAATCAAAGGGCAAGGTTTGGCTGAATTCTTGGCTGCACACCCAGTGCCGGAAAATTCTCCCTTATCTATAGACCTTCCAGAAGAAGAAACTCTTTCCCCTTCAAATGAAAGAGAAAATCAAGTCCAAGAAAATCCAAACTTCCAAGAAGTCATCACAATTGAATTACCCTCTTGGGAATTATATTTCGATGGAGCTTCTCGGACTCTCCACTATACAGATGGTTCTGCCAACCTCTTTACCGGGGCAGGAGTCAGAAGTATACAAGTTTATGGTGACTCACAGCTGGTCATCCGACAAGTGTTGGGCCAGTATGAAGTCCGAAAGGAACAACTGCTTCCATACTATATCACGGTCATGAAGCTCAAAGAACAATTCAGCTTCTTCGACATATCTCATGTGCCAAGAAGTGAAAATTCTCAAGCAGATGCTCTTGCTAAATTGGCCTCTGCCATAAAATTGCCTCCCGAAGGAGAACTGGACATAATTGTCCGTCATAGAAGACTCATGCCGAGTGTCCTCGACGACGAGTCTAATATTGCAATTGAAGAAGTATATACTGCAGAAGAAGGTACAGCAAATGGATTTGAAGATTGGCGTGAGCCAATTATCAAAATCAAGAAAGGTTGGCTACCTCCTAATCGAGCTCAGAAAGTTCAGCTTTTACGAAGAGCTGCATCATATCAATTGATAGGAGAACAACTATATAGATTGATCCATGAAAGAAAAGGACCAGTCCTCCTCCGATGTTTATCTCTCAAAGAAGCCAAATCATGATGAAGGAAGTTCACTCCGGACTGTGTGGTGCACACCAAGCAGGAGACAAAATGAAAATCAATATCAAGTTAAAAGGTTTCCACTGGCCTACCATGTATGCGGATTGCATCCAATATGCCCGTACATGTCATCAATGCCAAGCATTCGGCCCTGTGCCGAGAAAATCCCCAAATATGCTGCATCCTACGGCGCCAACATGGCCCTTTGCAGAATGGGGAATGGATATTGTGGGACCATTCCCACCCTCATCTCAAGGTCACAAATTTATATTGGCTGCCACTGATTATTTCTCTCGATGGGCTGAAGCTATCCCATTGAGGGAGGTGACGGGAGAAGCCGTCGCCAAATTCGTCAAGCAAAACATAATATACAGATTTGGTACCCCTTACAGGATCATATCCGATAATGGGTCACAATTCAGAAACAAAACAATATATGCCTTGGCAGCCAAATTTCATATTGATTGGAGAACATCTTCCGTATACAATCCACAAGCAAATGGGTTGGCCGAAGCCTTCAACAAAACCCTCTGCAAGCTGCTCGCCAAAATAGTCGGCAATAGAAAACGAGAATGGGGAGAAAAAGTTCATGAAGCTCTATGGGCTTATCGAACAGTGTACAAAACTCCTACCGGATGCTCGCCTTTCTCCTTGGTATACGGAGCTGAGGCAATAATACCCATCGAAATTGAAATGGCATCCTATCGGGTGGCAATACAAAATGAATTCCAAAGTCAAGATCAAAGTTACATAGAAAGAAGACTTGAAGAGCTCGCCAACCTGGAAGGAAAGCGGCTCGAAGCATATAAATCATTCCAAGTATATCAAGCTAGAATGGCTCGCGCCTTCGATAAATTGGCAAGACCAAGAGCATTCAAGCAAGGAGACCTCGTCATGGTCAAATGCAGAGAAGCAATGGCAGAAAAGTCATGTGGCAAATTGCAGCCCACTTGGCTTGGTCCATACATAGTCACCTTGGCATATGAAGGAGGAGCATATCGACCGGTCGACCACAAAAGTACTGTACCCTTTCCTCCTCTCAACGGAAAGCACCTGAAATTATATCGTGCGCCAGAACATGAATTCCCTGGCCAGTCATCAAGTCAAAAGCCCAATCACTCAGATAGGCACGAAGCCGAAGAAAATGAAAGGTATCCTTTTTGAAAAAATACTGATGCTGAAATAAAAGATTGTCATAGATGGGGTCAAAGGAATCAAATCTCCCCTCATCTGTCATACAATCCAAATCCATAAATTTCTCCATTCCTGCCAAAGCATGAAGCCAAAGGCACTCTATGTACAAACCATGGTTTGACGTATCGCCGATTCGGGGCGAATCGGATCCGCCCTGATGCGATCCGATTCGCCCAGAATCGAGGCGAATCGGGTCCGATTCGCATGATTATTATTATATATATATATGATATTTATGTATGTGTGTCAGGCAGGGTTGTGAGGAGTCAGGATCCTCTTCAGGCAGGGTTGTCAGGATCCTCTTATTTACCTGAATATCATTTAAGTAAATGAAACATTTACTTAAGATATTACATGTAAATAAGGAAGTACCCCCCATTTGAATCCAATAAAAATATCAAAAAATCATATCTCTTACCAATAAAAAGTCAACTCTCCCACTGAAGAAGAAAATCGCGATTTTGATGATTTTAGCGAAATGCTAACTTTTTAATCTCTCATAATTTGGTCTATCTAAAAATTTGATAATTCAAATAAACCATATGGAACACTAAAAATCCAAAGTCCGGTAAAAAAAGTCAAACGTGCATGTGACTTCTCCAAGGGAGCTACTCTCCTACTGACAGCACTTAGTCTGCTTGAGGCATCTTAGGATTTGGTCAAACTTAAGCTATCATCACCTAAACTCATGAGATTTTTCACTTTCTAATTGTGAGAAACTAGAAAGTGACAATTCTCATGAGTTTGAATGATGATAGTTTAGGTTTGACCAAATCTTAAGAGGTCTCAAACAGACTGAGTACTGTCAGTAGGAGAGCGGTTCCCTTGGAGAAGTCACATGCACATTTGACTTTTTTTACCGGACTTTGGATTTTTAGTGTTCTATATGGTTTATTTGAATTATCAAATTTTTAGATAGACCAAATTATGAGAGATTAAAAAGTTAGCATTTCGCTAAAATCATCAAAATCGCGATTTTCTTCTTCGGTGGGAGAGTTGACTTTTTATTGGTAAGAGATATGATTTTTTTGATATTTTTATTGGATTCAAATGGGGGGTACTTCCTTATTTACATGTAATATCTTAAGTAAATGAAACAACAAATTATAACATTTACTTAAATGATATTCAGGTAAATAAGAGGATCCTGACAACCCTGCTTGAAGAGGATCCTGACTCCTCACAACCCTGCCTGACACATACATAAATATCATATATATATATATATATATATATATATATATATATATATATATATATATATATATATAATAATCATGCGAATCGGACCCGATTCGCCTCGATTCTGGGCGAATCAGGGATCGCATCGTGGCGGATCGGGGAATCGGATCGGATCGCATCGGATCCATTCGATTCGCGGCCGGGTGGCGGATCCATGCGGATCACAACTCGGCCCGCCCCTGATCCGCTCCGATTCGGGGGAATCGGGCCGATTCGCCCCGCCATGACAAACCATGGTACAAACCCAAAGAGCAAATGAAAATCGGAGGGTTATGTTGTATATCCCGCCAAATGAGGTTCCAAGCTACGATGGTGAGCCATATCAAATTCTAATCCAAAACCATAGCCAGTAAACCGCAAAGGTAGGCTATATCAAATCCAAACTCAAAACCATAGCCAGCAAGTCACCAAGGCAGGCTATATCCAAATTTCAAAACCATAGCCAGCAAACCACAAAGGTAGGCTATATCAAATCCATACTCAAAAACCATAGCCAGCAAGCCACCAAGGCAGGCCATACTCAAACCCAAATATAAATTCTATAGCCGAAAAGCCATCAAGGCAGGCCATATTTCAAATCCCAAATCCCGAAACCATAGCCAGCAAACCACAAAGGTAGGCTACATCAAATCCATACTCAAATTCATAGCCAACAAACCACAAAGGTAGGTTATCTCAAATCCAAGTCTTAAACCATAACCAATAAGCCAGCAAGGCAGGCCATATTCAAATCCAAATCACAAAAAACATAGCCAACAAACCACAAAGGTAGGCTATATCAAAACCATAGCCAGCAAACCACAAAGGTAGGCTACATCACACCCAAATCCCAAATCCATAGCCAACAAACCACAAAGGTAGGCTATATCAAATCCGTAGCCAGCAAACCACAAAGGTAGGCTATATCAAACCCAAATTCAAAACTCAAATCCATAGCCAGTAAACCACAAAGGTAGGCTATACCCAAATCCATACTCCAAAACCATAGCCAGCAAACCATAAAGGTAGGCTATGCCAAAATCAAATTCCAAACACATAGCCAGCAAACCACAAAGGTAGGTTATATCAAATCTATATTCAAAAACCATAGCCAGCAAACCACAAAGGTAGGCTATATCAAACCCATATTCAAAATCCATACTCATATGCAAATTCAAGTCAAATCCCAAACCATAGCCAGCAAGCCACCAAGGTAGGCCATATTCAAACCCGAATATAAATTCTACAGCCAAAAAGCCACCAAGGCAGGCCATATCCCAAACCTGCTGGAGGGGGGCTGACCGGCGGCCCCTCCTGCTGGGGGGCGAACCGACGCCCCCCCCTGCTGGCAGGGGGGGGCGAACCGGCGGCCCTCCCCACTGGCGGGGGGCGAACCGACGCCCCTCCTCTGCTGGCGGGGGGGTGAACCAGCGCCCTTGTTGGGGCCTGACTTGGCCCACCTCCGGGTGGGGCCATCTTCTTCTCAAGTTTTTTCTGCGTGTTTTCTGGGAAAGAGCTTCGTGGGCCTCCCGAGCTTTGTGTGTTGGTTGACGGTCGTGCCGTGCACGTGCACATGTGCACCGTCCGTGCTTCTTCGGTCTTCCCACGTGCGTTTGACCCCGTTTCTCGTGCGTTTGACTCCATTTGTGGAGAGCACGTGCATTTGACTTTCCCGAATCCGTCGACGACGGGCGCGGCTTCGAACGTTGATCCGGACACGGGGTTTCTGGTATCCGGGGTACGTACTCTTCGCCGTCGACGAGCTTCTCGGGCATCTAGCTTCCGGGCCACTCCGGATTGACGCGAACACTCGGGCTCGTTTGTTTCCGATGTCCGAGCGGGGGATCAGGAGTTTATTCCCGGTTCCCCCAGGGCATGTTTGTCGCCCGGGGTTTGTTTAAGCCCCGATTTTTCGGGTTCAACAGTACATTAACACACACACATTAATATATGATTGATATACATATTAATTATGCTTATAGATGGCAAAATCTGCTGAGTCGGGTCGGAGTCAATTTTTTGGGTTCAACAGTACATTAACACACACACATTAACACACACAGTAAATGTTATAATTTGTTGTTTCATTTACTTAAGATATTACATGTAAATAAGGAAGTACCCCCCATTTGAATCCAATAAAAATATCAAAAAAATCATATCTCTTACCAATAAAAAGTCAACTCTCCCATCGAAGAAGAAAATCGCAATTTCGGTGATTTTAGCGAAATGCTAACTTTCTAATCTCTCATAATTTGGCCTATCTAAAAATTTGATAATTCAAATAAACCATATGCAACACTAAAAATTCAAAGTCCGGTAAAAAAAGTCAAACGTGCATATGACTTCTCCAAGGGAGCCACTCTCCTACTGACAGCACTTAGTCTGCTTGAGACCTCTCAGGATTTGGTCAAACCTAAACTATCACCACTCAAAGTCATGAGAATTGTCACTTTCTAAGATTTTTTCAATTAGAAAGTGAAAATTTTCATGACTTTACGTGATGATAGCTTAGGTTTGACCAAATCTTGAGAGCTCTCAAACAGACTAAGTGCTGTCAGTAGGAGAGTGGCTCCCTTGGAGAAGTCATATGCACGTTTGACTTTTTTTACCGGACTTTAAATTTTAAGTGTTCCATATAGTTTATTTGAATTATCAAATTTTTAGATAGACCAAATTATGAGAGATTAAAAAGTTAGCATTTCGCTAAAATCACCGAAATCGCGATTTTCTTCTTCGATGGGAGAGTTGACTTTTTATTGGTAAGAGATATGATTTTTTTGATATTTTTATTGGATTCAAATGGGGGGTACTTCCTTATTTACATGTAATATCTTAAGTAAATAAAACTACAAATATAACATTTACTATATTCAGGTAAATAAGGTATCATAGTTACCGTTGCTCTGTATTGTAATATGAACATATGTGTAACTAGACTATAGATATACCCAAAATGTTATATTACTATATGTTTTTAAATAATTTTTACTGATTTTCTGTGATTTTTCTGGATTTTTCCTGATTTTTTTTCAATTTTTAAACCTTTTTTAAACCTGGCCGACCCAGGGTCGGCCAGACTCCATTGGAGTCGGCCGGATCCAAGGATCCGACCCGACCCGAGTCGGGGTCGGCTGGGTCCGACTCACCCAGCCGACCCGACTCTGCCATCCATGTATATATGTGCATATTGTTATTATATTTACATTAATATATGATTCTATGTACATTAACACACAATAACACATTAATATATAATTGATATACTTTTTAATTATGTTTATAGTAATGGTTTTGCAAGGTGAATCGGATCAGGGGAGATCCGATCCGTGATTCGGCTGATTCGGTCCGATTTCATGGGTACATACATACATACCATTTCTTCTTCATACTTATTTACAAGTAAATGTTAGTATTTATAGTTTCATTTACTTAAGATATTACCTAAAAATAAAGAAGTATCCCCCATTTGAATCTAATAAAAATATCAAAAAAATCATATCTCTTACCAATAACAAGTCAACTCTCCCATCGAAGAAGAAAATCGTGATTTCGGTGATTTTATCGAAATGCTAACTTTCTAATCTCTCATAATTTGGCCTATTTAAAAATTTGATAATTCAAATAAACCACATGGAACACTAAAAATCTAAAGCCCGGTAAAAAAAATCAAACGTGCATGTGACTTCTCCAAGGGAGCCATTCAGTAGGTCATATCTCTTACTAATAAAAAGTCAACTCTCGCATCAAAGAAGAAAATCGCAGTTTCGGTGATTTTATAGAAATGCTAACTTTCTAATCACCAAAATCGTGATTTTCTTCTTCTATGGGAGAGTTGACTTTTTATTAGTGAGAGAGTATTTTTTTGATATTTTTATTGGATTCAAATGGGAGGTACTTCCTTATTTACATGTAATATCTTAAGTAAATGAAAACATTTACTTAAATGATATTCAAGTAAATAAGGATGAAGGAGAAACCGTGTTTCCCATGGGTAATATATACATATCTATATATATACATATATTACATGTGTTATATTAAATATATATATATATATATAAATCCTATGCGAATCGGACCGAATCAGGGCAAACCCGATTCGATGCGCATCGCCGCTCCAGCAAACCATGGTTTATACATTAACCATAGTTGTCAAGGCGACCGCCTAGGCGGCGCCTAAGCGGCGCCAAGGCGGTTTTTGGGGGTCGCCTAAGTGGGCTGGAAAAAGGCGACGCAAGGCGACGCCAAGGTGCGGAAGGCGGCCCAAGGCGTGCGCTTGGGCGCCTTGAGATGGTTTCCAGGTCCATTGGGATCCTTTTAGTGGATCGGATCCACTTAATGGATCGAATCCCCCGTTACATCCCCCCCTCTGCCCCGACTCCCCTTCGCGACCCCGTCTTCCCAATCCCACCCCCGCCTCGCCCCCAGAGTCCAGACCCAGGTAGGGTTCCGCAGCCGGAGGCCAGGAGGAGGTCTCGCCGCTGGAGGAGGTCGCGCCGCTGTCGTCTCGCCGCCACCGGAGGAGGTCGCTGCCGCCGGAGGAGGTACGCTCCCCCCATCTCCCCTTCCCTAGTTCCTGGAGGAGGCCGCCGGAGGAGGTCGCTGCCGGCGGCGACATCTCCCAACCTCTCTCCCTCCGTCACACTCTCTGCCTATCTCTCTCTGTCTCTCTGTCTCTCTCTCACGGTCACTCCCCTCTCTCTCTCACGGTCACACACACACACACACTGTCCCACCGGAACCCCTCCTCTCTCTCTCTCTCTCTCTCACGGTCACTCCCCTCTCTCTCTCACGGTCAGACACACACACACACAGTCCCACCGGCACCCCCTCTCTTTCTCTCTCTGCCTCTCTCTCTCAGTCTCTCTCTCTCTCTCTCTCTCTCTCTCTCTCTCTCTCTCTCTCTCTCTCTCTCTCTCACACACACACACACACACAGTGTGTGACAGTGTCCCCCCCTCTCCTCTCTCTCTCTCACGGTCACACACACACACAGTCCCCCCCCCCCTCTCTCTATCTCACACACTGTCACAGAGTGACAGTCCCACCGGCACCCCCTCCTCTCTCTCTCTCACGGTCACTGAGTCACTCCCCTCTCTCTCTCTCTCTCACACACACACACACACTGTCCCGCGCCCCCTCTCCTCTCTATTTACAATTTTTTAAATTAGTTTTGCAGTGAGAAGAATGGATTCTTCTTCCTCAATGCCCACAGCAGATTCAGAATTCAAGAAAGCGAAATCTAATGATCCAGGATGGAAGTATGCTTATTGGCCTGATGAGCACGATAAGAATAAAGTGAAATGTGAATTGTGTGGTTTAGTGACAAATGGGGGGATAAAGAGACAAAAGGAGCACTTGATTGGAGGTTTCCGTGATGTGAAGAAGTGTCCTAAGACTACAAAGGAGATTGCCGCAGAAATGATGGTGGCTTTGAACAAAAACAAGAAGAGGAAGATAGTAAGTGCAACAAGTGTTTATGAGAATGTTGTGAGCTCATCTGATGAGGAGGAGTCCGAGCCAATAAAAAAACCAACTACTTTGTCAATTTTTACAAAACAAAAAAGGAGAAGGGACCAATGGATGCATTTGCAAGGATGAATGTTGATGATTTTATTGATGCAAGAAGAAGCGGGAAAAAAATTCAGAGCACTATGTCTAAATTGAAGAAAGAAGAGAAATGCAATCTTGATCTTGCTATAGCTAGATGGTTTTATGATGCTGGCATTCCTTTCAATGCAGCAAAGTGCAGGAGCTTTGAAATCATGGTTGAACTTATAGGCCGATTTGGATCAGGATACAAACCACCTAGTTATCACATGTTGAGGTTGCCTCTTCTATAAAAAATGGTAGAAGAAACAAAACAAATGCATGCTGAATATATAAAACATTGGAAGATTTATGGGTGCACTATAATGTGTGATGGGTGGACTGACAAAAGGCAAAGAAAGTTGATCAACTTTTTGGTGAATTGTCCAGAAGGAACTTATTTTATGGAATCAATTGATGTTTCAGATCAAAAGAAGATGCTATCTTGTTGTATGACTTGTTAGATAAGATGGTTGAAAAAGTTGGGGAGGAATATGTGGTCCAAATTTTTATTGATAATGCATCTTATAATATTGCAGCAGGAAGGTTGTTGATGGAGAAAAGGAAACGATTATTTTGGACCCCTTGTGCAGCTCACTGCCTTGATCTCATGTTAGAAGACATTGGAAAATTGAAATGCTATGTTGGCGCCATTTCAAAAGCAAAGAAGTTGACTGCTTATCTATACACTCATACGTGGCTTCTTGACCACATGAGAAGGGAGACAAAGGGGAGAGAATTGGTAAAATTTGCAGTTACAAGATTTGCTACAGCTTTTCTTACCTTAGAAAGATTGCATGATGATATAATAAAGAGAGCACTGCGTAGGTTGTTTAGTTCAGATGCTTGGCATTCTAGTGCATGGTCAAAAACAAACATGGGAAAGAATGTAGCGGCAATTGTTTATCAATCAAAATTTTGGAATGCAGTTGAGGACATTTTGAGGGCTTCCCAACCCCTCTTGCAAGTGTTAAGGTTGGTTGATGGTGATGAAAAACCAGAAATGGGCTATATTTATGCTGCAATGGAGTTTGAAAGGAAGCAAATAATTCAAAATTTCAATTCTAAAGAGAGCAAATACCAACCTATTTTGAAAATTGTGGACCGTCGTTGGAAAGATCAAATGAATCGGCCTCTACATGGAGTTGGCTTCTTCTTGAATCCAAAATTATATTATGAAGCTCGAAGCCAGGGTTTGACGGATCGGCGATTCGGACTGAATCGGGTTCTCCCTGATTCGGTCTGATTCGCATGGAATCGGACCTGAATCGGACCGAATCGGTCTGATTCGCCTGATACCTGTTCAGGCAGGGTTGTCAGGTCTCAGGATCCTGTTCAGGCAGGGTTTCAGGATCCCCTTATTTACCTGAATATCATTTAAATAAATGTTATAATTTGTTGTTTCATTTACTTAAGATATTACATGTAAATAAGAAAGTACCCCCCACTTAAATCCAATAAAAATATCAAAAAAATCATATCTCTTACCAATAAAAAGTCAACTCTCCCATCGAAGAAGAAAATCACGATTTCGGTGATTTTAACGAAATGCTAACTTTCTAATCTCTCATAATTTGGTCTATCTAAAAATTTGATAATTCAAATAAACCATATGGAACACTAAAAATCCAAAGTCCGGTAAAAAAAGTCAAATGTGCATGTGACTTCTCCAAGGGAGCCGCTCTCCTACTGACAGTACTTAGTCTATTTGAGACCTCTTAAGATTTGGTCAAACCTAAACTATCATCACTCAAACTCATGAGAATTGTCACTTTCTAGTTTCTTTTCAATTAGAAAGTGAAAATTCTCATGAGTTTAGGTGATGATAACTTAAGTTTGACCAAATCCTGAGATGCCTCGAGCAGACTAAGTGCTGTCAGTAGGAGAGCGGCTCCCTTGGAGAAGTCACATGCATGTTTGACTTTTTTTACCGGACTTTAGATTTTTAGTGTTCTATATGGTTTATTTGAATTATCAAATTTTTAGATAGACCAAATTATGAGAGATTAGAAAGTTAGCATTTCGCTAAAATCACCGAAATCGTGATTTTCTTCTTCGATGGGAGAGTTGACTTTTTATTGGTAAGAGAGATGATTTTTTTGATATTTTTATTAGATTCAAATGGGGGTACTTCCTTATTTACATGTAATATCTTAAGTAAATGAAACAACAAATTATAACATTTACTTAAATGATATTCAGGTAAATAAGGGGATCCTGAAACCCTGCCTGAACAGGATCCTGAGACCTGGCAACCCTGCCTGAATAGGTATCATGCGAATCGGACCGAATCAGGCGAATCGCGAATCGGGTTTCCCCTGATCCGCACCGATTCGCCCGAATCGGCCTGATCCGATCCGACACGCCAAACCCTGCTCGAAGCAAAGATGCATCTTTGGTTGCAAAGTTTGAACATGCTTTTATGACATGTCTTGAAAAGATGGAGCCAAATATAGAAATGCAAGATAAGATTGGAGATCAAATGATGGAGTATTCATGTCAAAGAGGTATGTTTGGGAGGCCAATGGCAAGTAGAGCTTATGAAAGGAGGCTTCCATGTGAGTAATCTAATTAATTTTTTCTTAGTTATATATCTTTATCTCCTTCTTTTATTAATATTTTGAATTTATTACAGGTGATTGGTGGATGCAATATGGTGTGGAGATACCGGAGTTGAAGATGTTTGCTTTAAAAATTTTAGGACTTTGTTGTAGTTCTTTTGGATGTGAACGTAATTGGAGTACATTTGAGTTTGTAAGTATTTGATTTTATATTTCATATTTTAATGTTAGTCATTTTTAAGTTTAACATTTAATCTTATTTTTATCATATTTGTTCTATTTAGATTCATACAAAGAAGAGGAACAGGTTAGAGGCCAAGAGACTCAATGATTTGGTCTATGTTCAATACAATCGACGTCTTCGTGAAAGATTTCAAGAAAGAAAGAAACATCCAGAAAATTATGATCTCATTTGTTTGGAAGACTTAGATTGGGGAAGCTCATGGATGACAAAGCATGGTGAAGATTTGGTTCATGAGGGAGATGATCTCACTTGGGCAATTGTGGATGAGGCTATGGGAGCATCCGAAGAAAGAGCTAGAAGAGGAAAAATGCCAATAAGAGGGAGCACTTCACAAGGCACAAGGAATGATGATGAGGATGAGGATGATATGATGAGTGAAGAAGAAGAAGAGACAGATGATGATGATGCTCCATGGGAATCAAATAATGAAGATGGTGATAAGGATGATGAAGTTGAGGGTGATAGTAATGATGATGGTGACATGGCTCTTCAAAATGCCATGTTTGGTTTTAAGCTTTAGATGTTTTTAATTTGGAGTTGAACATTTTGTTATCTTTGAAACTTTTGGACATTGAATTTAATAGTTTGATGTTGGACCTTTTGGTTGGTTATGTTAATTTGTTTTAGGTAATGTTTGATATCCATTATGATAGTAATCTTGCTTGATATATTAATGTGATGTTGTATTATATTTGTCACAACTCTTATTTCTAGATATTAGAAGAACAAAGGAACAAATTTCAGGTTAGTACTTAAATTTTATATTTTTATTTATTCAAGTAATTTTTCTTTCATATGTTTAATTTTGGTGCACTATTGTAATGGCAAATTTTTTCACATTGTGTTTATAATGTCATATTTGTGTAGGTTTTGCATGATTGTATAATTATAATATTTTTTATTTATATTATGAATTCTTTTTAGATTTAATATAGGATGTCACTCTTGAAATAACCTAGACTAGACGTTATCTTTAGCGCCTAAGCGCCGCCGGGCGCCTAAGCGCTTAGGCACACAATGAGCCCAAAAACGCCTTGGTCGCTTTGTCGCCTTGACAACTATGACATTAACATATGATTGTATCGTTAATATACATATTGATTATGTTTATACATTAATATGGTATGTATATAGTGCATGATTACATATATATTGTGTATTATACATATTAATGGGTAAGTTTACGAGTAAGATTACATATATAATATATTAATATATGTAAATATTGAAGACATTTTTTCCTTATTTTTTCTGAGTATTCTGATTTTCTCTGATTTTTTAAATAAAATTATTTTTTAATTTGGCCATTCCTAAATCGACCAGACTTTCTGAGGATCGGCTGGATCGTCGATCGATCAGGATCGGCCCAGACTAATTTCTGGGCCAATCCGATTCTACCTTCCATGCTTTGTTACCCAGAAAGAGAGAGAGAGTGGGGGAACTAAGAGGGAAAGACAATAGAGATACTTTTTAAGGGTAGGTTAGTTTTTTACACACTTGGTCACCCTAAATCCATCTTTAACCCAACCATGGTTAGGCAGAGTTAATGTGTCGTGACGGCAGAGGTATATTTGAAACTAAGATGAGATCATGGATGGCTATGGGGACGCGAAAAAGAGACATACGACGATGGTCGACGGCCTCGGTTTATTTATTGCGTACATATATTATCCGTTTTGTAGGAAAAATATACGGATGCATGTATATTTATGCATGGACGTGCCAGACTGTTTAAGATAAACAGACAAAGTTTGACATTTATGAGGTGCATCGGGTATATACCTTAAGCCCTCGAATATATATATATATATATATATATATATATATATATATATATATATATATATATATATTCTGTGCGCGTCTATTTTATCAGGCGATTGGGCTGGTCGTGTACTGGACCATTCCCCACCGACCGGAGTCAGTGTTTTATTTACATCGAGTGAAAACTCGAAGACCTTTGATACGATACGTTTATTAAAAGACCTTGCCGAAATGAGGAGACTATAGATAGCATTTTGGGCATCCACAATTATCCTCAAACATTTTTATCACATTTGCATACATGTCCTTAATGGGGTATATGTGCCTCCATTAAGCGTTTTACAAAGATAAGTGTGCCTTCACATACGTGTTATTTTGGAACACGGAAGGACTTATTTACAAAAGAGCGTGGTCAATATATAGACCTGCAGTGCCTTGCCCTTTCACCCACAGTCTTTTTCACCATAGCACGAGGAGGACGACGGACGAGGAGACAACCAAAGGTACCCTTCTCTCTTCTCCTTCTTCTCCCTCTGTGTATGAGAGTTTAGAAACCTTTTTTTCGGATCTCGATCCCCTTTTTCATGTGTCTTCTTTGAACTCGTTTATCTCAAGTGTTCTAAGTAAACAAACCCAAGGTTTTTCGGTCGTATCTTGACCTCTCGGGGCTTTTTCTTGCCACATCTCGACACGTCTAAGGGTTTCTGTCGTTATTTGACAATCCCAAGACTTAGAGTGGCTTGTCATCAGCTGGGCCCAGGAGAGCACACGTCGCTTCATAGAAGCGGCGTGGGTCCCACTCCGTCGGGCCATGCAAATGGCACGAGCTAGGCCTTTCAATCATTTCTTGACTTTTCTGAGCAATTTCGGATATTTCCGTCATTGATTGACTTTTCCATATGCTCCTGCCATTTATCGGCTTGCTTGGACTTTTCTGCCATTTGTTGATATTTTTCGAGAATTCTCAATGTGTTCGGCTTTAAGTCACACCCAGGAGAGCGCATGTCGCTTCATAGAAGTGGCGTGGGTCCCACTCCACCGGGTTGAATAAAAGGCACGAACCGTCGGACTATTTTTGCCATTTTCTCCGTTACAGGGACGTATCTGTAATTTTCCGGACAGCAAGGGTATTCTTGTAATTTTTGGGGACCACAGGATATTTCTGCAATTTTCTAGGATAGGACATATGTGTAATTTAATACACACATGCACAAACTTTATGTCCTCAGGGGCCTTTGTGTAATTTTACACAAACTCCGCCCAACAGGGGTCTTCATATTTAAGGAACAAACATCCCCCCCAAAGGAGGGGGTCTCAAGGCCGGACCTTCTTTTCTGCTCCGGGATCTCCCTTTTTTCTTCATGGTCTTCACCCCCTATTTATAAGGATTCGAGGGGCCAAAGGGATGCCCTGCGGGCATTGCGCTAACCCCCCCCCCCCCCCCCCCCCACAGGGCCAAAGGCCCCTGCTGGGGGGGGGGGGGGGGGGGGCAAGGCCGGAAACACCCCCCCTGGGGGTGTTCTGCGCGGGAACCACCCCGCAGAAGGTGGTTTCATGCGGAAACCACCCCGCAAGGGGTGATCCTACGCAGAAACACCCCCGCAGAAGGTGGTCATGCGTGGGAACCATCCCCGTGGGGGGGGGGGGGGGGGTGTCTGCTGCTGATTTTTTTTTGGGGGAAATTTGGGGGGATTTTCTTTGTTAATTTTTATGTCAACAATGGCAAAGTCAGATCGGGGTGCTGAATTGGACCCAACCGACCCCGATCCAAGTCGGGTCGGATCGCAGGATCCGCCCAATTCCATGGGATTCTGGTCGATCTAGGATCGTCCAGGTTAAAAAATAAAGAAAATTTGTGAAAATTGAAGAGAAAATTCTTTAAAAAAGATATAATAATTACACATTTTGGGTATATCCATAATCTAGTTGCACATATGTTCATATTACAATAGAAAGCAACGATAATTATGATATCTTATTTACCTGAACATCATTTAAGAAAATGTTATATTTGTAGTTTCATTTACTTAAGATATTACATGTGAATAAGGAAGTACCCTATATTTGTAGTTTCATTTACTTAAGATATTATATGTAAATAAAGAAGTACTCCCCCCCCATTTGAATCCAACAAAAATATCAAACAAATCATCTCTCTTACAAATAAAAAGTCAATTCTCCCATTCAAGAAGAAAATCATGATTTCGGTGGTTCCATCAAAATAGTGATTAGGTTTGACCAAATCCTGAGAGATCTCAAGCAGACTAAGTGCTGTTAGTAGGAGAGTGGCTCCCTTAGAGAAGTCATATGCACATTTGACTTTTTTTACCGGACTTTAAATTTTTAGTATTCTATTGGGTTTATTTGAATTATGAAATTTTTAAATATGTCAAATTATGAAAGATTAGAATGTCGCTATTTTGATGGAACCACCGAAATCGTGATTTTCTTATTGAATGGGAGAGTTGACTTTTTATTTGTAAGAAATATGATTTTTCTGATATTTTTATTGGATTCAAATGGGGGATACTTCCTTATTTACATGTAATATCTTAAGTAAATGAAACTACAAAATAACATTTACTTTCAGGTAAATAAGTTACCAATCCATACATCATAGGGTATAGGTCACCCAACCTGTTCAAAAAATAAACAAACCAGAAAAATTTATATGTCAGAATCGGTCTGGAATCAGCCGATCCAGAGCGATCCAAGCCGATTTTACACGATTCCGACCGATTCATCCGGGCAAGGTTCGTCGCATCAAGGAATCGGGGCGAATCGGGTTTTTCCTGATCCACCATGATTCGCCAGAATCGGACCGATTCGCATGGGAATCGGTCTGATTCGATGGGAATCAGGTGAATCGGGTTTCTCCTTATTCGATCGGATTCGGCCGAATCGGACCGATTCGATTCGATCCGATCCGATTCGGCAAACCATGCATCCGGGATTTTGACTAAGGGGGTTACCCCCCAGAATCGGATCGACCGATTTTGTCATCCATGGATGAGATAGCAGGGTTTGTAGAATTATAGACAGGCAAGCAGGGTATATTTTTAGTAAGAAAAATATCAGGGGTATAGATAAGATTATCCCATCATTTATTTATTCATCTAATGTGTTTTTGTTGACAATCACCATTGCATGACATCTAGTTAGATATTTTATTGCAGCATGAGTGAGTGAACTATGCGAGAATTCCTATCCCTTAATATTTTGTTGCATCAGTAGTTATCGTAGTTAGCAATACACGGTTTCTTAATCACCAACAATCCTTCTGTCACAATTTAGAGAGTCTAGGTTGTTATCCCTCATCACAAAGACCAATAGGCAAACGAACAAGAATGAAGAATTTTGCCACTGGTTTGGACTTAGATTATACCAAGAGAGACATGTATATTGACACATTTAATTTCCTAAATTCAGAAGCACGCTCAGAGCTCAGATGGGGACTTTAAATCCTGCAAATCTAATAAGCGCAACTCCCTAAAACTAATAGGTCTTCCACACCAATATAAAAGAAGCGAACCTCAATGCAACAAAAACATTGAGTATGAAAGTGTAATTTTTTTCAAAACCAAGGAATTTTCAAGCCAGGATTTACCTTCCATAAGAAACTCTTTACTAGGCAGAAGGTCCATCAACAACAAGACCTCTTCACTGGCTCCAATGGACTGCATCAGAGACGACCAGTTATCTGCCATCCGCCATGTTGCATAAATCAACCACTCGGAGTACAGTATGAATTTGGTAAGTTGCTCCGCTGAAAAATGGCCTGCCATCATGGATGCTCCTCCTAACAGCACAGCAACAACCTATAAAAAAAAAATCCAAAGCATTAAGAACATAAACTTTCTGCACATCAAATAGATGTATTAAAATGTTTCAAAAAATGCGATTATTTGCGAGCATAAAATATGCACCAAACAACCCATATAACACCTTCACAAAAATTGAAGTATATCCGGAGGCGCCGGAATATCTTGTCAAATGCAATGAAAGTGGATAATCGCACTCCTTTTTCCCCCTAGAGTGGGATTATATCTTCTTGTTGAATACTTGAATGTTTTGTTGTTAGTAAAGGTCTGAACCTGAAATAGCCTTCAACTGGCATAAGGTCCCATTTCCTCAAAGTTATTTGATAGGGGTTTCTTCAACATCTCACAAAGATGTGAATAAGTTTGTAATTGATGCGAATAAGTACCATCATCAATCTCCGGTCATGCAAGAGGCTTCATATGCAGGAAAAAGTGGCACATTTAGGGTATGTTTGGTTGGTTGTAAAATATATTCATAGGAAAAAAAATTTCAAGAAAGAGCATTTACAAGAAAATAAAAAATATAATTGCTCGTTTGGTACCCACGTAAATGATTTTCTTGAAAAGACTTTTCGGTGTTTGTTTTCCAGTAAAATATTTTCCAAAAATAGTTTTTAAAAATATTTTTAACAAAAATAAAAATGAAAGTACGCTCCAATCGCCGCTGAAACAAATGGACTCTTAACCACTTCCTTCTGGAAAACAGTGGCCAGTTGGTATCGCTTTGGGGTTTGGACACCAGAGTTCCAGTTGCAGAAAAGAGATGTCAAACAACCATGAAGCTACAGGAGCCATGCCTGATCAAGAAGCAAAGGAATTGACAACAGCACTTGGAGCTGGCCATTCAAATAACATGGCTCTAATGAAACAACAATAAGGGTTGTTCAGCCACTTCAACAAGAGTGTCTGTAACACCCTCCTCCGACCTTCACACAAACACATTCATAACCTTTGATCGGAAGAGGGGTTACACTAACAAACTTTCGTTATGGGTAGATATATCTGCGCTTTGCACAAAACTAGCAAACCATTCCACAAAGGTATCTTGGAACATATTACAATACAATACACAAGGTCACAAAGTGCTAACACTCATTATTTACAAAAGTCAAATTTCTCTTTCTACTTAATACATCAACAACTAAAATAAACTGCATTATTCTTCTTCATTTCTTCATCGTCCGCAGCGGAATTAGGATTCACATGAAGCTGAGATTATACACACCTTCAATCTGAAAGGGGTGGAGGAAATAAAGGCGTGAGTCGGAAGGACTCAGTAGGTGACAGTAAACATAAAGATAGGAGTTTCAAATTTTAGATCTTCAAGAGTATTCAGAAAGTGCATATATGGAACAAACATAATTGCTCATGAATCTTCATATTTGACATAAACATATAGCCCAAGTAAATTTCATAACGGGCTCAGATGTATCTTAGAACAAAAGTCATATTTGTCTTTCAGAATTCAGACCATAACTTAATTTGGAAACAAATTCGACAGGCATCACTGCTCTCAAGAGGTTACTATATAGACGTAATATACCATCCTCAGTGCCTAGGCGATTCCAGCACCTTAGATCTTGTTCATTGCGCAAGAACGGGGTATAATTATTTTATTACCCACCATCATCAGTCCATTGACTTGGATTTACCTACAAACTGTCGCCCTCAGGTGATCACAAGTAGCGGGTGCTACTACAAGTGATCCTAAACCCTCTTTTGAAGAGAGCACTGTCTTCAGATCATAAACTTCTTTTCATGAGCATAACGGATATGGGAAATCCAAAGGTAGTTTTGATTGAGAATTAATACAGATATCTTGGTGACAAAGTAGCTCAGAGTTCATGAGTACAAGAAAGACAATTGGCTGAGACAGGGTTATGACTCAAGCCAATAACTTCGGAAGATTTGAATCATATAAGAATCCAAAAGAAAATGGAGATCCATAATGGTCATCACAAATTATTCACATCTCATAAGGTGTTCAAACATATGAACTCTCAAGTGGTCAAGTTTTATAACCTTCATTACCGAATATCGAAGAATAGACTCAATCGGAGTACTATTCGTAATTGACAACTTTAAAAATAATTCAAGGAGAGTTAAGGTACTCAAAGTGGATGAATTTTTCAGTAACATGACAGTAAATATCAAGGTAAATGAGAGGGTAACTTCCTTGGCTTTTAGGATGAAGTTTTGGCATGGATTCAGACATGAAAGAGTGCAGAAATTTGAATTAGCACTGCATCTGTCGACAGACAGGAAGGAGCTGTCGACAGATGAGAGCAGACAAAGCTCAGGTTGTCTGGCTCTGTGTGTATCTGTCGACAGATGCAAGGGATCTGTCGACAGATCCACACAGTCCAGAAACCTGAAGTTCTGTCAGACGTGCATCTATCGACAGATTTGGACTGTCTGTCGACAACCGCCTATTTCTCACTCATAAATGGCTTAGAATGTACTCTAAACATGCTGACAATGGAACCTATGAATCAAGACATGATGTATATCAAATAGAAGAGTCTAATTATAGTCCTCACAGTGGTTTATAAGCTAAACAAATGGGATAGAACAAGAGGGTTGCAATTCAAACTAGTTTAGCTAGAAACTAGTATGGCATAGTACTGGAAATATGGTCCTTATACAAGGATTAGATGGAAATATTTCCACAAGATAAACTCTCAAACTCAAGGTATTTAATGCTCCAAAATAAAGGTTTGAGGTACAACATCTAGATGGAAAGAGATCACAATGTTCTAAGATATCGAAATTTCCATCAAGGCTCTATAATATAAACATGAACCAAGGGTGGAAGAAGAAGATAGAAAATAGTCTTTAGAGTGGAACAAGGTTGTTCTTCTCCCATTAAGAACGTGTTTACCGAAACTGAAAGAAAAATAGAATAGCTTCAGTGTATCATCTTGTAGGCTTATCAAGAAGATTTTCTTATCATGTGAGGAGGACAGAACCGAATCAATGGAAGATGAAACCTACTTAATCTGTAATAGAAGTGAAGATGCTCCTTAGTAACTATATGATTCCAAAGGTAATTGGAGAGATCAAACAAAAGAATCTGAGATTACAATCTCATATGCAAACTTATCCATGACTTGTTAACGAGCTCAAAGGCCACTTGTGTAAGGCCATGATCTTTCTAACCAGAGCAGTGGATAGAAGTATGAGGAGAGGATAGGAACCTATACAATACCTACTTATATCCAATAGGAAGAATTCTGAAAACATACATATGCTACAACATGTTCACAGAAGGTGAACAAACAGTTCTGAAGGTGTTTATGAAGTCAAAACTGATGTGTGAGGATCTAAACACCTATACAGGAAATTATTTAACATCTTTAGAGGATAAGAATGAGAAAGGAGAAAAGGGATCCTACCAGTACACATGATTTCATCTAATCAAAAGTGAAACTAAGCAAGAGGAACTATACAGGTCATAGTACAAACATGAGACATGGTTTCCACGAATAAAGAAACCATGAGCATGTACATAGGAAACTGAAAAGGATTTGAGGTATGCCACCTACTTGACTTGGTGAAGAACAAAGGTACTTCTTTTCTCCTCAACAAAGGAATCAACAGGCAAGGAGAGGGAAACTTGTAGAATTAGCCATCTCAATTTTAATTGGAGCCTCTTAACACCTCCAGGAGCACAGCAGCAGCAGTTACGGCCAAGCAACTACAAGACCAGGAAGAACAAGAGTGTTCGAAAGATGCATACGATGGGTGTTGGGGTGTTTTTATAACCCAACAAACCTTCTCATGCATGATGGCACGTTGGTTGCCCATGTGTCATGGTAAGAATCCTTTGATTCTTACCTTAACACGTATCACATGCAACTTACCATTTGGTTACACATAAGTAACCGCAATGATGGCCTATCCTTGATGTAATGGCTCTTTAGGAGCCTTACACGTACCCCACTGGAATTTCCCAAAAATTCCATCCCGTAATTACCACATAATTCAGCTGGTCCAATGTTTACTATGTAAACACCTCTAAATGGTGTCCATTTGTCACGAAATTTTAACCATAGGCTAATACGATGGTTTTACAAATTGTAGTAATTTTAGTTTAATTTTTAGATTTTATTTTATAGTAGGTGAAAAATCACCCGAAAAATAGTCGCGTCGACTGTACCTTGAAATCCGTACGTTGAAAAATTCGGATAATTACACATTTAATTTCTCCACATTTTTTTTGGAAATTATGATGTTCTTAGATTTTTATTTTGATGTTGTTTTCCGGTATCGCCCTGTGGAGGCACGCACATCGAGGTGCGACACTGGGACAATGTTCATTACCATTAATTAAGTCTATCATCTAATTCTCACATTTTAATAACAACCCTAAGGTATTTTAACCAAATTAGTTCTATTTTCATAACATTTTTAATTTCTGGGGCGTTACAGTGTCTCCATATTCCCAGCATCAGGAAGTGGCAACAGGATGGCTATCTAAGACATGGTATGTGGAATAGGCAGATTCATTCCCAGATCGTCCGATTCCAGGAGGAAGCTCCTTGGAATCTTGGATCCCCCAGATTCCAGCCGCATCAGCTAGAGTTGACCGGGATCAGTCTGGATCGGTCAATCCCAGATTTCCAGGACGAAGGCGGATCCCATCAAATAAAAAACAATCTTCTGAGCACTCATCACATTAATTCCCTTACTGCCTTACATATGTCAACATATACACACATATTAAACCATTGTTACACATTATAAATTAATATGTACATATATATTGACAAATTAATATGTATACATATGATTGCATACTTATAGAATGGCAGTAAGGCCTACTTTATTGTTGTTGGGCAGTGCGAAAAGAACACATTAATAAAATGTGTGTAGCAGAGATGAGGATGTTGAGAGCCTAAGATGGATTTGTGGTAAGAGTCGTAAGACTAAGAAAGATAAGATTAGGAATGAGCGCATCCGTGAGAACTTAGGGATAGCTCCAATCGATAGAAAATTGAGAGAAAATAGACTTAAGTGGTTTGGAGTTTGGACACGTGTACCGTCATCCTAACTCGGCGCTAGTTAAAATATGTGACCAAATCTTAATGGATGTCAGTAAAAGAGCTAGGAAAAGGCCTAAAATGAGATGGTGCAATGTTATTAGGAAGGACTTAGACTTCTTGAATTTAAACACGAATATAGCACTTGATAGAAATCTTTGGCGGAAAAGGATTCATGTAGCTGACCCCAAATAATGGGATAGGGCTCTGATGATGATGACATATGATTGCATACATTAATTTAAATATATATGTATATATGTGTTGAACCCGAAAAATATCGGGATTTAAACGAGTCCCGGGTGGCAAACTCGTCCGGAAATCCACGAAAGGCTGGGAATAAACCCCGGCCTCCCCACTCGAACACCTGAGATAAATGGGTTTGAGTTCGGATGTCCACCCAGAACGAGCCGGAGGATGAAGCTTAAAAAGGCCTGTCAACGGTAGAGATACACGCCCCGGATAGCCGAAAATTGATGTCCGGACTCGCGCTAAAGATCGCGTACGACTCGGATGGGTCCGAAAAGGTGAAATGCACACGCCCTCCGAAAATGGGGTCAAACGCACGTGAAACGGGCAAAAACGCACGTTGAAAGCACGTCAAATACATGTGGGCATGTGTGTGCACGTGTGCGGCACGTGCCATGGCAAACCAGCAAAACTCCCAGAAATCCTCTTGGAAATGACCAAAGACGAAGAGGGGCGCCGGTCTGTGCCCCCGCCAGGCAGGGAGGGGTGCCGGTTGGCCCCCTCCGCCAGTTGGAGGGGCGCCGGTCAGGCCCCCCTGACCGGCGAACCCCCCTACGCCAGCAGGAGGGGCGCCGGTCAGGTTCCCTGACTGGCGGCCCCCTCCGCCAGCAGGAGGGGCGCCGGTCAGGCCCCTGACCGGCGGACCCCCTCCACCAACCAGGAGGGGCGCCGGTCAGGGCCCCTGACCGGCGGACCCCCTCCGCCAGCCAGGAGGGGCGCCAGTCAGGCCCCTGACTGGCGGCCCCCTCAGCCAGCCAGGAGGGGCGCCAGTCAGGCCCCTGACTGGCGGCCCCCTCAGCCAGCCAGGAGGGGCGCCGGTCAGGGTACCTGACTGGCGGCCCCTTCCGCCAATCATCCCCTTCGCACGGGCACCTCCGCCAGTCAGGAGAGGCCGCCGGTCAGGCCCCCTGACTGGCGGCCCCCTCCGCCAGTTCGCTAGCCCGCGAAGCTGCCTCGACGCTCGCGCTCACCCTCGACGCTCGTGCCCGCGAGGCCTCCGCCGGGGAGGGTACCCCCGCCGGTTAGCCCCCCACAAATCCTATAAATAGGGGGGCATACCCCCATTCACAAGCGCGCGATTCGGCCCAAAAAAAAAAGAGCCAGAAGAGAGGCCGGGCACCGGGGGCGAACAAATCGCCTGCCACTCAAGGTCCCGCTGAGAGCCTTACGTGCGTGAGCTTAAATAGGCCGCACGTGCTGGGGAGAAAGTCCTTGGCGTCTGTCGGTGTTCTGCCCTCTGCGTTCGGGCCCACTTACGCTCGTCCGCGAGAAGACACCACAGGTTGTCATGTGACTCCCGGCATTTGTATTTAAGTCCTCCGTCGTCATAAAACGACGTACGTAGAGGCAATGTTGTCCGACAGCGGTACAAACACCCTGTCGTAGACTTAAAGGAGCAAGTTGTCGGTAAATGTCGGGCGGAGGCACAAACACCCCGTCACGAATACCGGCATACCCCCATTTGAAGGCACGCCATTCGGCCTACATCGCGCGAACACGCCCACAAAGGGAACGCGCCATTTTCTGCCCAAAACACAGACGCCTGCAAGCTGGTCCGTGCGTGAGCTTATATAGGCCGCACGTGTCGGGAAAGGTCTTCGACACCCGTTGGTGCTTTGTCTCCGTGGCCGGGCCCTCCTGCGCTCGCCCGCATAGAGACGCCACAGGTTGTTACAAGACCCCCACTGGCTATGTCTAAGTCCTCCGGTGTCACAAAACGACACACGTCGAGGCTATGTTTAAGACCTCCGGTGTCATAAAACGACACACGTCGAGGCGCATATCTAAGACCTCCGGTGTCATAAAACGACACACGTCGAGGCGCATATTCAAGTCCTCCGGTGTCACAAAATGACATACGTCGAGGCTCCTATTCAAGTCCTCCGGTGTTACAAAATAACATACGTCGAGGCTCCTGTTTAAGTCCTCCGGTGTCACAAAAGACACACGCAGAGGCATGTTACCTTGTGGAGGCACAAACACCCCATTAGTAACAAAAATGTACTCCTTACCATGTAAACGTCCGACGGAGGCACAAACACCCTGTCGTCGACGTCCATATACATGACTTGTTGTATACACGCCCAGTGGAGGTACAAAACCCCATTAAAGGCGTAAATGTAAATGTCATAAACATAAATGACATGAGCATGCTTGAATAAAACTGTGGAAATTTGCTTGTCATCTGTCTTTTTCTTTAAATTTCGGCATACGGTCTTTTAACAAACATTACGCATTCGAAGGTATTCGAGTGTTATACTCGATGTAAATGAAACATCGACTTCGGTCGGTGGGGAACGGTTCAGTACACGACCACTCCAATCGCCCTGAACGCGAGCGCACGCGGAAAATAAATGAAATGAAATTCGAGGGTATCAGGGTTCGCACCCAATACCCCTCGCAAAATAAATCTTTGTCTGTTTCCCGTAAACAGTCTGGCACGCCCAAAATTCATCATTTCAGAAAAGAGATGAAGAAAATAAAAAAAAGCGAAAGAAAATAAATCCGCGTTCCAACAATATGCACACAAACACATATAAATACATATGTCATATACGTATGCACGTGTTTTGCAGGAAAAATAATTCCTCAGCTTCCTCTATTATTATTTTCATGGGGTTTATTTTGGTTTACTTATATATGTGTTTAGACCTTTTGGGTCAAACCGAAGACTAGACCCGTGCCCTTTACCTCTCCCCATCAACTTTAGTTGATGTTAATTACATCGATCATAGATCATATACAATGATTAACTGCCACATAGATGCCTACAATATGATCAATTCAAAAGAATAGATGCAAAAGGATGCTAGGAGTTTGATTTCATTTCATTTTTCGTTACATTTTATTTTTATTTTTCTGATATGTTTGGCTGATTTCTATTGTTATTTGAATTTCTGACAATAATGTATTGCCCTATTTCTGCATTCATTTTCATGTTTGAATTGAATTACATACTCATGCAGTCATGCTTCCTAAAATGGTTTGGAGTTACATTAGTGGTATTAAGAAATCCAAGTCCTCATAACAATTGTCATGATATTTAATTTAGTTCATTTTCAATTTAAAGATTTATTCATATATCAGTCCAAAACTCTGATGATGATGATTCATATATTAGTCCAAATTTCATGGATACACACACAATAAATAAGTTTCTGGGTATAATTGTAAATGACTGAAGTGAACTTTATTTAAATCAAGCGAAGTTAGAGGCATTCTTTCTTGACATACATGTAAATAAGATATTACAAGCAAATGTTAGTATTTGTAGTTTCATTTGCTTAAGATATTATATGTAAATAAGGAAGTACCCCCTATTTGAATCCAATAAAAATATCAAAAAAATAATATCTCTTAGCAATAAAAGTCAACTCTCTCATCTAAGAAGAAAACCGCAATTTTAGTGATTTCATCAAAACACCAACTTTCTAATCCCTTATAATTTTTATTTTTGCCTAACTAAAAATTTCTACTGACTCCCTTGGAGAAGTCACATGCACGTTTGACTTTTTTCACCGGACTGTGGATCTTTAGTGTTCCATGGGATTTATTTGAATTATGAAATTTTTTGTTAGGCAAAATTATAAGGGATTAGAAAGTCAGCATTTTGAAGAAATCACCAAAATCATGATTTTCTTCTTAGATGGGAGAGTTGACTTTTTATTGGTAAGAGATATGATTTTTTGATATTTTTATTGGATTCAAATGGGGGAATTTCATTATTTACATGTAATATCTTACGTAAATGAAACTATAAATAAGGTGTTTCACATAGGTAATATATATACATATATATAATATTGTTTATATAATATATCCGCATCCAACGAATCAGATCGAATCAGGAAAAACCCGATTCGATCCGAATTAACGATGGGGCGAACCTTAATATGAACATATATAATATATATTATAATCATATAAATATTAATATGTATATACATTAATATGATATTCATGGAGTATTTCACCTCTGCAACCTCCGCTCACATTCATTTTAGAGGCTCTCTCCAAAAGAGAGGCATTACACTTAACCTCTCTCTTTTTTCTTGGATAGTGTTTGTTTCCCTTTCTTGAGTTCTTTGCTACAATGGCAGAGAGTATGCAGAAATAGGAAAACCCAAGCCCATACAGGTCCAAAACCTGAGTGGTTCCCTTCCTAACCCCCTACACATCTAGCAAGATTCCTACAACGTCAACTTCAAATATCTCAACCAAGAGACGAATAAAACAATAATCAACTATTAGATAATCCACAAACAGAAAGGCAGTCACTAAGAAAACTACAGAATGCAGATGTCAAATAAAACATCAGATTGGGTTACATGAAAGGGGCATGCAGAGAGGATAATACATTGACATCTAAAATCTTAGTAGGAACAAACCTGAGTAGAATGATAAAGAAAGCTGAAGCTTAAATTCCAAAATCCATAAGCTACACTTTGTCTCAAACATATATCAGCCAAAATTTTCAGCCATTTCGTATATCTACAACAATGAAAGGACAGAGAGTTAGAATCATGATATGGATTACCATCAACTATGCAACAGATAGAATAGCATCTCCATGTGCCTTTCAGATTCTTGCTTCTCTGTTCCAAAAACCCGGACAGTCCTTATCAACGATAGCACCTCTTGAGCAACCTTGAATACATAAAATAAGAAGTTCTAATATTAAATAAGGACCTATCCTATAGAGAATATCATGTAGAGAATAATCCACTTATTTCAGAAAAAAAAAAATAGCATGTAGAAAATGTTTAAATGTAAACAACAAAATAAAATAAATGCTTTTTTACCTCATTGGCACTCGCAGTGACATCCTGAGTTGATTTTGCTGCCTTTTTCTGGTACCTACCAGTGGAATAGGGGACAATAATGCCAGAAAATACAGTAAGAAATGAGATGGGTGGCCATACTTTTCTATGTATACCACTTCCCAAAATGCAGAACAGTCAAAAGAAACAGGAATCCATTTCTCTTCATAACACTATACCCTATGACAGGTAATTAACCATAATTGTTATTAATATACATATTATAAATATTAAAAAATAATTATGAACATAAATGCAACTACAAATATGCATGTTTTTAAAATTTTATTATCATTTTATATACATAAATATTAATAAAATCATTTACATTTAAATTAATATAAAATTTTGGTTTGAATTGAACTGAACTGAAATAATTCTGGTTTGGTTAGTTTGGATTGGGGAGGGGGTTCAGTTTGGTTTGGTTTACCCAAAAATTGAGCTAAATTGGGCCGAACAGAACCGTGCACTGCCCTACATCCATTTAACTCAACCATACTTGAGTTAAGAGAGTAAAATAACTTGTCCTTACAACTCTCTCTTTAGAAAAAATAAAAAAATAAAAAGGAAAAATCCCTCCCTCCTCATGAAGAGAGGTATTTTAGTATTTTCACACCTTATTTAATGGTTATGTTTACATGATAACAAAATATTCCTTCCATTTTGATGGACTGCTAACCACAGGGACATAACTGATGATTTTTTTTCCCATTTTGGGGGTATAGGGTATAATATGAAGATTTCAAGGGCATACACTTGAATATGATAGATTTTAGGGGCATATATATTTTTTCCCAAAATGGCAAAACTGGGAAATAAAACAAGAAAATAAGATTTTGAAGAAAGAAATCTTCCTGGATGATTTGTATATTTAGACTCTTCATTACTTTAATTTATTTGAAGATAGCCTTAGAGTCCATTAATATGTTTTATCAGGTGCCTCAATTCTTGATCTAGAAAATTCATGGTTTAATGTGAGTCCCAATAACTCGATTAAAATTTTACTCTCTTTTTATCTTTTAATATAGAAATACATAAGGAAACTTGTGAAAATGGCCCCCCAACAAGTGAAATGGTCCAATTTGGATCCAAACTGGCACCCACTGATCCAAGGAAAAAAGAATTAGATCGGCCCAGGGATCACCTTGGGCAGATCCGATCTGATCCTCAGGCAGATCTGATCTACATCAAGATTGGATCGGCCGGATTGCCGGAAGTCTGGTCGATGTTGGATCGACTAGATTAAAAAAATGCTTTTAAAAATCAAAATCAGGAAAATTAGAAGAAAAAAAAGTCAAGAAAAAATATGTATTCAATATTTATGATATATGTACACATACACATATATATATATAGGTTTTTTGCATATTGTGGACACAGAAAGAAGAATTGAATTTTCCTTGGTTTGACTTGATTTTTATTTGGTTGCAGGCGTGCCATTTTGTTTAATAGACGAATTTGAAATTCGCTTGATACGGAAATTTGCATGTCCATTCATTGGATGATTGTGCCTATATTTTTTGTGTATTTGTTCCGCGTGTTTATTTTGTCAGGCGATTAGGGTTTCGTGTACTGGACCTATTCCCCACAGACTGAAGTCGATGTTAATTTACATCAAGTTGAACTCGAACACCTTTGATTCTCTGTCAAAGAAAGTCTTTCATCTCTATTTGTTGTGACAACAACGACCTTGATGGTCGCCCCTTATAAGTACACACTGTTGCAAAGGAAATTCGAATATTTCATTGGTTATAGTACACATGCAATTTGAATTACAATTGGTCTTTCAAGACCTGTACAAGGAGTCTCGATCATACAATCGGGTCTTCAGAATTACATTCAGTCACAATCGTACCCTTTTGAATTTACTTTTGTCATGATCAGACCGTTGATTTGGATCTTCATCACGATCAAACTGTTGGATTTGAATTTGATCACGATCGGACCGTTGGATCACCAAGAAGATCACTGTCGGCCCATGGTATTTGCCTAGTGGTCACCATCACCCTTCTAACTATGACGGGACCTTTTAAGTGGTCTTGTTAGGTTTCTACACTTTTGTATCCTTTATGAACACTTATGTGATTTTCTAACATCCCCGAGGTCTTTCCGGCCATTTGTTGACTTCTCAGGGTACACTTGTCATTTCTCGACTCCCTGGGGGCTTTTTTATCATTTCTTCACCTCCTAGGACTTTTCAGCCATTTCTTGGCATGTCTAGGGATTTCTGTCATTTCTTGACAATCCCGAGACTTGGAGTGGCCAGCCATACGCGAACTCAAGAGAGCATACGCCGCTTCAAAGAAGTGACGTGGATCCTGCTCCAACGAGCCGTGCAAACGGCATGAACTGGGCTTGACAGTCATTTCTTGACATTTCCAGGGTATTGACGTCATTTCTTGACCTCCCTGGGTGTTCCTGCCATTTCATGGCCTGCTTGGATTTCTCTGCCATTTGTTGGCATTTCTAAGAATTCCTGGTACATTCTGCCTTAAGCCGAACTTAGAAGAGTGCATGCCACTTTAGAGAAGTGGCGTGAGGCCCGCTCCACCGAGCCGTACAAAAGGCATGAGCCTTGAGGTTACTTCTGTCATTTACCCCAACACAGGGATATATTTGCAATTTTCCTTGACATCAGGGTATTTCGGCAATTTTTTCTTGACGTAGAGATATTTCTGTAATTTCTTGAGCTTTCAAGGGGCTGATTTGCAATTTTCCTCGAAGCAGGGGTACTTCTGCAATTCTCCTTGACACGGGGAGCATATCAGCAACTTCTTGTCCCTTCGGGGATGTACATGCAATTTCTGGTTCCTTTCAGGACATTTCTGCAATTTTCTTTGACAACAAGGTATTTCTGTAATTTTCCCTAATGTAGGGGTATTTCTGTATTTTTTCTCCAAACAGGGGCCTTTCTGTATATCTTTCTTGAACAGGGATTTCTTGGCAATTTTCTTTCGAATAGGGGCCTATTTGCAATTTGCCATCCTTATGTGGATGCATGTCACTTGATTCTTTCCAAAGGATCTTTGTACAATTCTCACCCTTTGGAGGGTATTTCAGCAATTTCCCATGACATAGTGGACACATTTGCAATTCTCCTCAATGTTGGGGCTTCTGTACAATTGGTGGATGTCAGACGCGGAAAATTTCGTGAGAATTTTATGGGGTTTGAATTTAATTTGATTTTTATTTATTTTACTTTGCGGAACGTGCCAGTCTGTCTAACAGACAGAGTTTGAGATTCGCACGATGCGGAGGAGAAGTTTAATGTCCAAGGAAAGGACAAGTGCGCCAATTTTATTTTGAACTTATTTGTTCCGCGATTTTATTTTATCAGGCGATTAGGGTAGCGTGTGTTGGACCCCTTTCTCCATCGATCGGAATCGATGTTTATTTACATCGGATTAAACGTCTTGGATATTGATTTACATCAATTTTAACCCGAACACTATTGATAGTAAAAGTTGGGGTTTACATTTTTTTAGAAAATGGTAGTATGGTGTCTTATTTTCATCGAACGAAATGGATTTTGTTTTGAAAAGAGATTTTGTTTTGAAAAGAGCATGAGCTCCATTTGTGGGGTTCGGCATGCAATTTAAGAGATGGGTGGGAGCATACCCGAGGATCGAGGATTTATTTGATATTTGAATATGTTGTGTATTTGGGCAGAGCTTCCACATGGGCAGAGTTACTGCGCAAACACACGAACATATATTTGATGAACATATGGTCGTATTTATTTTGAGGCAAAGTCTTTGTACAGGCAGAGTCTCCTCATAAAATATGCACATATGAATATATATTTTGTGAACATATGAGTATGCTTTTTGGGCAGAACCTCCACTTGGGTAGAGTTTCTCTTAAAGGACATGCACATATGAGCACAAAGACATACCCTTACAGAGACTCGCTCAACGTGAGGGAATAACACAAATGTGTCTAAATGCTTAAATCTATGGAGACTAACTCGACATGGAAACATTTAGAACACAAGAACATAAAGATGTTAAATACCTTATGTCTATGGAGACTAACTCAACATGGAAGGCATTTAAACATCGAAGCACACGAGCACAATTTAATTTTATCTCCACAGAGACTAACTCGATGTGGAGATATGAATATATATGTTTGGATTTTAGAATCCCCCCATGGAGACTAACTCGACATTGGGGGGGGGGGGGGGGGGGTGGATTATGGACATTTCATAGCCGGAGGGGGACGACCTTTTTGCTTGCCAAAGGCGAATACCATCACGCCGAGCAGAACCTCCACAAGCAAACCTTCCTTTTTCAATTTTAGAACTTGCAAAAGCCCGCCTTTCAAATTTCAGAAAAAAAAAAAAAAGTCCCCCCCCCCCTTCCCAAAGAGAGTCGTCGTTGCCATCAGGCTACAAGAGGTATTTATAGGGGTTTTGCCCCTTTACATTGAGAGAGAAGAGAGGGGTAACAGATGGGAGAGTCCCATCGGTTAGGGATTTCTCCCTTAACCGATGGGACTGTCGCATCAGTTAGGGAGTTCTCCCCTAACCGATGGGAGCCTTCCATCGGTTAGGGGGGGGGGGCTCCCTTAACCAATGGAAGAGCTCCATCGGTTAAGGAGATCTCCTTAACCGATGGGAGGCCTCCATCGGTTAGGTTTCCATCGGTTAAAGGGATTTACATGGTGGTTTCTCCTATAAATATACACCCTCATGTTTTTACGAGAGGTGTTGATGCCGTGAAATCCTTGGGCCTTCCTTGGAGATCTTCCGACGAAGAGTTGAATTTTGCAAGTGCTTGACGCTTCCTCTTGCACGTGTTTTTAGAGTTGTAATGTTCATTGAACTTGGTCTTATTGACCTTGTGCTGCCGAATTTCTTCTGCAACATATATTCTTTGAAGCGTTGTTCTTCCCGAACTTTGGCTTCACTGAAGGAGTTTGGTGCTGACTTCATTAATAAGTTCCCTTCTTTAATTTGAAAGTGATTTGGACCCAACATTACCTAAGTAACCATGGCATTACTTAAGTAACCGTTGGATATATAAATAACTTCTGGCATTCCTTTTGTGGATATCCGCTGTGAACTTTTCAAGGTTCAACAGTGGACAGCAAGGGTTTTCTTCTGAAAACGTGTCTTGTTCATTCAGTCTACAAGAGGCCACATGTACCAAATTTTGTCTTTTGCAAGGTCTTTCATATAAAATTTGGATGGCTTGGCAAATAAATCCTCATGAGGGACTTTTACATAAAATTGCCAAAGACCAAACAGAGACCTACGGTCCTTGTTGCTTTTAACAAACAACAGACCATCCCCCAAAGGGGGTCTTCTTTCTAAAGACTCCAAGTCCTGCAGAGTTGCTCCTCCCAGCCACCCCCAGATCCTCCATCTCCTTGGCCCTTGCCCTCATATAGGAGTTGGAAGGGAGGAAGAGAAGAGCCATCGGCCAAGCTTAGAAGCAAGGCCATCGGGGGTGTTTTACCATTTTCTCATTTTTAATTATGAGAGAGAGAGAAATGGGCCGAGGGGGGGGGCCACGGTGGCCAAAACCCACCGAGGGTGGGTCCCCTTGGTGTTTAGCCGCCACAAAGTGTGAACCCCACTGATGGGAGGTCCCCTCGGTGGGGTTTACCTACTGTTGCCGTATGTGTAACATAGGTCGGCTCAGGCCGAGGTGACCACTGAGGTGCTTCTCGCCGAAGAGTGAGCCGAGACAAACAAGCCGATGAATCCTGTCTGAGGCGCGCTTGGCCGATGTGAGACGTTGGTTCCGGGCTCCCGACCTGACCTACAAAGCCCGCCGAGAGGCCTCGGCGGGGAGACACTCTAACGCTCTTGTCAGTCGCTAGCCGAGCAGAATGGCCTAGCTTGTGAGATAGAACAGCCTACCTGCGCCTATGGAGTGCCTGCCTCTTATATAATGGTAGGACACCTGTGTAATAGCTGGACGACCCCGCGTATCTCGCAGGGGAACTCCGTGATTGATGTTGGATTGAGGTCTTCATCGGCATGCCAGGTAATCGTGACCGTGGTCTTAATGACCTTAATCACTGGGTGCGTGGTCCTCAAACCTTACCATATTTGTTATTGCAAAGTCAGCCATGTGAATCATGCTCCGGGAATCCCGCGAGCATGCAAGGCTCCAAGTCGGCTCTATATGTGCCGAATAAAACATAAAGGCCAAGCACAAGAAGTCGGCCCGAGGTGTGGAAGGCGGTTGATCTTACTGACCAGGTCGTCAGATTAAAATGGAGTCAACAGGCCGAAGTTAAAGCCGACAAATTTTTGAAGTTACTTCAGGCTAAGGAGGCCCACCAAGCTGAGCTCCTGGCTCACGAGAAGACCAAGGCTAGCACTGCTCAGTTGGTAGCCGACGAGCGAAAGAAGGCGATCGCCGAGGCTGTTGCCGAGTATCGCGAGCCTGATGAGCTCAAAGCCGAGGTCGTCAATCTCTTCCAGCAAGGGTATGACTTCTGCCTCAAGCGTGTTCGGGAACACTTTCCGAGCATTGACCTCTCCGAGGTCGTACTTGATGCGGAAGAGGACGAGGAGACAGGTGCCGATGATAGAGACGAGAGCATTGTTGCTGTCGTTGACGACGCGCTGGCCGCCGCTGCCGAGGAGGTCCTCGAGGACGCTGCTAAGACCGTTATCACCGAGAAGACTATCGTCCTCGACAACGAGAACACGGGCGGCCTGGATGATATCGTCGTAGATTAGGTCTTTGTGCGTTTGTACATGGCGCTTCGCCACACCTTTTGTACCTTTTTGCTTTAATATAACTTTGCAGACAAGGTTTGCCGTACCGCCCGGATCGGCCGTGCCGCATTCTCCGTGAAAATGTACGATACCGTACCGTACCGCTGAGATACGGTGGGAAAATGGTTTGTTTGATTTTTTTTTTTTAGTTTTGTGATATTTAAAATGAGCAAATTTCAAAAGAAAACTCTTCATCCAAACTCAAGATAGATTTTCCATCTCTTCTCATACATGCACCATTTCTCTCTCCCCTTTCTCTCTCATATCCTCCAAAACTATCAGGGGTATCACGCCTTCTACAGCCTGAAAAGGGGTTGATATGCTCACGAGGTCTTCATCAAAGTTGTTCTATTCTTTTTCAGCTTCGTCTTCGAAGTGGAATCACCTCAATTGGTGGTTTATGTCCAAAGTTATAGTAGATCATTCTTATATATATGATTATCATGTCTTCCACATCTCAAACGAGGGTATATCTCTTCGAGACTTCTTCATGAAAGTTGTTCCCCACGACTTTCTCTACAAGCTCCAACTAGAATCACATCAAATGAATGTTTGTGCTTAAAGATACAGTGGATTATTCTTGACCTTTTCTCTCATATCGCGATCCAAACTAGCAATGAGTGCGGCCTCTCTACAGCCTGAACGAGGATGAACTAATCTTTGGGCTCTTCATGAAAGTTGTTCATGATATGACCAATGTATTCCATTATATCAACACCAAGAATCCGAAAACAGAAACCAAAACTGTAATGTCTTAAAATGTATAATAAAATATTAATATGATACTAAGAAATTAAAAGAGATAGTAAATTATACATAAGACATGATCACTTATATAAAACATACTTATCTTTAATTTTAGAATATTTTCATATTATTAATATAATTTTGGTACTATCTTTAATTATGTGCACTTCAACGGGACGACATTCGGTTCGAAAAATAAAGTCAAATCTGAAGTCATCATAATTACTAGAAAAATATGCTGATTTTAAAAATATAAAATATCAGGAATTATTGATGCATAAATGTTGAGATTAAGTCGACCTAATGATTTTTTAGATAATTTTTACTTGATAAAAATTAATTTAAAAAATTAAACTATAATTACTATAATTTGTATCATCTTTTAATTAGTTTATGTTTGAAATTTTATCTCAATTAGACACCATTTAGACCCCTTAAGTGTGCACAGGGTTTGTCGCGGTACGGCGAACCCTCTGTGCACTTCAACGGAACGACATTTGGTTCTGAAAATAAAGTCAAATATGAAGTTATCATAATTACTAGAAAAATGTATTGATTCTAAATATATAAATATCATGAGTTATTGATGCATAGATGTTGAGATTAAGTCGACCTAATGATTTTTGGGACAATTTTTACTTGACAAAAAATTAATTTAAAAAATTAAACTAAAATTACTATAATTTGTATCATCTATTAATTAGCTTATGTTTGAAATTTCATCTCAATTAGACACCATTAGATTCCTTAGATGTTGAGATTAAGTCGATTTGATGATTTTTGGGATAATTTTTATTTGACAAAAAAATAATTTAAAAAAATAAACTAAAACTACTATAATTTGTATCATCTCTTAATTAACTTATGTTTAAATTTTCATCTCAATTAGACACCATATAGACCCCTTAAATACACCAGATGCGAGAAAGAAAGTAAAAAAAAAGGTCTGCCACATATTGGACCGTACCGGTCCGTGGCAAACCGTGGCGTGCCGCTACGGTACGCCCGGGTCACCCCAATGGGGTGACCCGACCGTGCCATGGCTCGCATGAGCCATGGCACGGTGCGGTTTAGCCAACCGTGTTTATAGACCTTTTGTTGTCAATTGCATCGATACCCGTACTTATCGTCGGAGTCTCCGAGAACTTAGCCTCGAAAAGTTTCGATAGCCGAGATCATAGTTTCCTAAGCCTTCGCTACTAGAACCCGACGCGCTTACCCCTTCTGTACGTCGAGACTTCATCCTTGACGAGTGCCGAAGCGACCATGTCCTGCTCTACGTTAGTTATGTTGTATCAATCGGTTTATAGCCCCTCGCAAATTCAACAGGCTTATATCCGTCAGAACAACTCTCGAGGTTGGATAAGACTCGTGTAAACAGTTATCGTTAAATGATTATGTCAACGAGTGACGATGGTAAACTGTCGTCAAACGTCGTCCTTGTTCATGACGAATGCCTAAGCGTCTTCGTCGTACGTCATAGTATCCTCGTATTCAACTCATGTCGAACGTCGTCTCAGTTTCCGACGAATGCTAAGCGACTTCATTTTGTAAACGACGACAATCACACTATACGTGCCGAAGTGACCTCGTCCTCAATTCACGTTGGACGTCGTCTCTTAGTTAAGAGTGCATCGAACTACGTCGTCTCTCATTTACTGGAGAGTGCCGAAGCGACCTCGTCCAGTGAACTACGACGTCCACGTTCATTGTGTGTGCCGAAGTGACCAAGTCTTCACTTCACATCGGATGTCGTCTCTCATTTACTAGAGAGTGCCGAAGCGACCTCGTCTAGTGAACTACGACATCTACGTTCATTGTGTGTGCCGAAGCGACCACGTCTTCACTTCACACCGGACGTCGTCTCTTAGTTACTGGAGAGTGCCGAAGCAACCTCGTCCAGTGAACTACGACGTCCACGTTTATTGCGTATGCCGAAGCGACCACGTCTTCACTTCACACCAGACGTCGTCTCTCAGTTACTGGAGAATGCCGAAGCGACCTCGTCCAGTGAACTACGCGTTCACGTTCATTTTCAATCATTGAATCGTAGTTATATCATGCAAGCGCAATAGAAATTCAACTTCACCTGACAAATCACAACAAATATCGTAGGTTCTTCAGAGAGCCGACCTGCCCATCACGTAACTTGTCGGGTTCGCGACCGGAGTCCTCAATCGCAGAATACAAGCCTTTAGCTCAGAGTGCACATAAACACGGTATTTGATACGACTAAATTACATAAAGCAGGGTTGCCGACGATAAAGCATCTGATGGCCGACCATTTGGCCCCCCGAGTCGGAGGTACGATATCTACTGGGACAGAGTAAGGGACTCGCTCAGGACAATGCTCTAAGCGGCTCGTCATTTCCCCCTTTTAAACTGTTCTTTGGAGATACTTGTCGGAGTAACCTTATATGCTCCAGATTGGCCCCCTAGTCGATCATGGATGATGCCTCAGGGACTCCTTAATGTCCGCACTTAGTTGAGGTCAACTGAAGGGGTGTGGGGAAATCCGTACTGACCTTTAGTAGTGTTTTCCCACAGACGGCGCCAATGTTACCGTATGTGTAACATAGGTCGGCTCAGGCCGAGGTGACCACTGAGGTGCTTCTCGCCGAAGAGTGAGCCGAGACGACCAAGCCGATGAATCTCGTCTGAGGCGCGCTTGGCCGACGTGAGACGCTGCTTCCGGGCTCCCGATCTGACCTGCAAAGCCCGCCGAGAGGCCTCGGCGGGGAGACACTCCGACGCTCTTGTCAGTCGCTAGCCAAGCAGAATGGCCTAGCTTGTGGGATAGAACAGCCTACCTGCGCCTATGGAGTGCCTGCCTCTTATATAATGGTAGGACACCTGTGTAATAGCTGGACGACCCCGCGTATCTCGCAGGGCGAAACGAGGTAGAGCTCATGGCTTACCTCTAAAGAAAAGAAGCAGAGAAGAGTCGGATGCTCGTACGTCGGCGCGAAGGTCGTCGGCGGAAGGATCCTCGCGCGTGAAAGCAAGGGTGGTTTTTCGGCAACAGACCCCACTATTTATAGTGTCGGGGGGGGGCGATCCGATCCAACGGTGAATAATCATCAACGACAAACAGCGGCTCAGATCTTGACACATGGCGCTAATGGATTGGCCACCGAGCGTCGCCTCAAATCCCGATCGGCGCGGGTGGCGAGGAGCTCCATCATGACGCGCAGGAGTCGCGGAGGCGCTGTGATGGCGAGCGTCGCTGCACAGTAGTCGAGGGGACCTGACAGTACGGCGTAGTACAGACCCGCGTCGACGGCTTTACGATCTGACTGGTTGCAGGTCAGCGCTGGCAGCGAGACGATGTGATGCAGAATAGGCCACGTGGGTTGGCGCAGTGACGTGGCACGACACGTATTTTTCTTCCAACAACTTCACCTCGGCCCAGTTCCTAGTCCAACGAGAACCTCGGGGGCCAGTGTTACGAGGAGTTCCCAACAGGTCGGCTCGATTCCCGGGCTCGGCCGACCTCATTGAATATTTAGGCCGACGTCCCTTCGTTGAGCAGGGGAAATGTTGACTCAATTTTAATCCGACGACCCTGATCAGTAAGATCAACCGCCTTCCACACCTCGGGCCGACTTCTTGTGCTCGGCCTTTACGTTTTATTCGGGGCATATAGAGCCGACTTGGAACCCTGCATGCTCGCGGGATTCCCGGAGCATGATTCACATGGTTGACTCTGCAGTAACAAATATGGTAAGGTCCGAGGACCACGCACCCGGTGATTAAGGTCATTAAGACCACGGTCACAATGACCTGGCATGCCGGTGAAGGCCTCAATCCAGCGTCAATCACAAAGATCCCATGCGAGATATGCGGGGTCGTCTAACTATTACACAAGTGTCCTACCATTATATAAGAGGCAGGCACTCCATAGGTGCAGGTAGGTTGTTCTATCTCACAAGGTAGGCCATTCTGCTCAGCTAGCGACTGACAAGAGCGTCGGAGTGTCTCCCCGCTGAGGCCTCTCGATGAGCTTTGCAGGTCAGGTCGGGAGCCCGGAACCAGCGTCTCACGTCGGCCAAGCGCGCCTCAGACAGGATTCATCGGCTTGGTCATCTCGGCTCACTCTTTGGCGAGAAGCACCTCAGTGGTCACCTTGGCCTGAGCCGACCTATGTTACACATACGGTAACACCTGCCTAAAGGGGAAACCTCACCGAGGGGCTGGCTAGGGAAAACCCCACCGATGGGGCCTCCCTTTGGTGGGTCTTGTCCACCAAATGCCCATCATCGGTTGGCTTTTTGTGGGTTTTTTCTTGTGTTGATTTTTTAGTGTCAACACATATACACCTTTGTTAGAAGTCTAATTGCGTGAAAATTCGTCTTGTATTTGCATTGTCATGTATACGCCTCTTACGCATTAAAAATGTCCTGAGAGATCTCGTTGTAACCATGGTTTGCCGGATCGGAATCGGAAGGCGAATTGGGTTTCCCCTTATTCGCCCCGATTCCCCTTGAATCGGTCCGAATCGGACCGATTCGCATGGGTATACATATATTATGTATAATATATCATATGATATATATATATATATTACATATATCATATTTGAGACACATTTATATTGATTAAATACATATATGTAATATATATCATATTTATAATGTATAATATATATTACAAATATGATATAATATTATATATATACATGACATATAATATTATATATGTAACGGGCGAATTGGCCGATGCGGGCGAATCAGGAATCGGGTTTCCCCTTATTCGCACCGATTTGGGGGAATCGGGCCGATTCGCCCCGATTCGGCAAACCATGGCTGTAACAGACCATGGCAAACGTCAAAAGTTGAACATCCTTAATGTAAAAAGGTCCAAAATAACCCTCACTATTTGCAAAGAGCCTCTTTATAAAGAGTATTTCTTTCATATGTACCCCTTCATAAAAATGTATTTGCCTAGGCCAATCCGATATAAAATCGGCTGATCCCGATCTAGATCAGTTGATTTTGCATTCCATGTGGACATCTGCAGCAGAGGAACAAGGTGTAGTCCAACCAGAACAGAGAGGACGGTTAGCACATCCTAGGGTTTTGGAGCAGCCGTATAGAGGTTTGACAACTTCAGACAAGAAAGTTGCTTTGGTACCAAGTGGATTTTGTGACCTTCTAGATCATATAGCTGCTGAAGAAAGAATAAGAAGAAGAGAGGAAGAACAGAGTTGGAAAGAGAACGTGTGAGAGAGAGAGAGACAGATGCCAAATTGGGGGTGTTTCAGCCTGTGTAACAGTCGCCACCCTAATCTACTGCTTTATTTGTAAAACTCCAAATAACAAGGCAATAATACCCCTGTTACAATAAAGCCTCAGGGATCTTTCAGGGGAAACAAAACTCAGTACAAAGAGGACCAGACCTAGTCCAAGTCGGACTAGGCTTGCCAGCTGACTGGCCAGACACAGTCCAACTAGGTGGGCCACTCGCTTACCTCCTACAGACAGGTCTGACGCAATTATTCCTGGTCTCATCACACCTAGCGTGCGATCAATTTCCCTAGTAGAACCAGGCAGGGACACCATCAGGTTTATGGTTGCCATACTATTGTTGCTAGTGTCAGATGACCCCATCACTTTCTATGGGAGATGGCTACTATGTTGCAACCCCATATCGTTGAGACTGACTAGTGGAGTTCAATTGGATCATCCCTATGCCTCCAACTTTCTAACTCTCGTTCATGTCTTTACCTTGAGGTTTCTATGACTTATGCAATGTACCTTGCTTGCTTACTCTTGTGACAAGTCTTCTGTTGCTTATACTCGCAGTCGTCGTTATGCACCTATCTAGATAGAGATTACAGTTCACTCATGGTCTCCTTTATTGCAGGGTTTGCCGAATCGGGGCAAATCGGCCCGATTCCCCCGAATCGGTGCGAATCAAGGGAAACCCGATCCCTGATTCGCCCTGATTCCCTTTATACATATATATATATATATATATATAATCATATTTGTAATATATGTTATACATTATAAATATGATATATATTACATAAATGTATTTAATCAATATAAATGTGTCTGAAATATGATATATGTAATATATATAATATATATGCAACATATATATATATATCATATGATATATTATATATATAATATACCCATGCGAATCGGTCCGATTCGGACCGATTCTGGGGGAATCGGGGTGAATCAGGAGCAACCCGATTCGCCTTCCGATTCCGATTCGGCAAACCATGCTTTATTGTATAATTGCCTAATCCAGCCTCGTAGCATTGGAGATAGCTTAGCCAATGGGATTCTATGTGGATTCTCAGAACTCATTACTTCACATGAGTGGCAAGTGCAGAGATCAGAAAATTTGGGTTCTTGGGCATACATGGACAGTGTGAGTTGTAGAGGCACATGAATAATGAAGAATTGAAGACAATGTAAATAAATATACACTTAAAATTTCCCTAACTAATTGGAAAATTATGAGTTTATTCCTGCCCTGCACTTCCGTGGTAAGTTCATTTATTTTATATATATTCCATATATTTTATTCTGCTTGCCTTTCTTTCGAAGCCTTCCACAACCAAAATGAAACTGCGGAAGGACAACCTCCAAAGTGAACAAACGCCAGCAAGGTCAAGCTCAAGTCATGGATCTCTACAGGATCAGCCTGAAATGCATGGAAATCAGTCAAACTGGCTGTTGTTTGGCTGATTCACTTATGAATCTGCTGATCTTGGCTGCCAGGGTTGAAAAAATAGTAGTGATTTATAGATGCATCATACCCGATCCAGGTGCTCAATCTGATCTTGCATTTCTTGGGTCCAATAATGTGCAAGCAGATGGTGGAACACAACAAAAATAGTATGAAAAAATAAAAAGTTGGTAGACTGATGGCCAAGAAGTATTCATATAGATTGATAAAAGGATTCGTGAATTAAACAGAGAATGAATCACAATACAGAACTTCTGTCAGGGAAAGAAGATTTGAGACATTAAAAATGTAGGGATAAGAATTGTATCATGAAGAGGAGCCTTACTGGCTGTGGATGACCATTATTATTGCCAACACAAAGCAAATAGCCAACGTGGAGAGTGCAAGTGGCCAAGATAAGATAAACAAATATATAAGTGCACCTGACCCCTGAAAAGTGGTGAAAAAAAAAAATGAAGGCTACCCGTCGAATGGCAGCAAGCAACTACATAAAATGGAAGTTGCTGGTGCAAAACATCACCTGAAGGACATTGCGTGATATTAAATTAAGATCATTTCCAATGACTTGGGATACTTGTTGGCAATCTGCTCCAAGCCTACTTGACAAATTACCAACAGTCTTTTCATCGAAAAATGATATATCCTATATTAGACAAATAGAAAAAGAATGATATCAGAAAAACACTAGAAACTCAACAATATTTTCAATAAATATACTCTGTCTAGATATATATACATACAGCTATATATATACACATGTATATGTATATATATATATATCTAGAGAACTGACATCACTATAGAGCAACCGTTATGTAAAAACAATTTCATGAAGGAGAACCATTGCATCCAGTAACCTGGAATAAGAGTGCAGAAAATACAATTTCCCTCAACCGTTTCACCTGTAAATGTCAAAGAAATTTCATCACATTGCAAATCCTTCTTTGTATAAATTGTGTGGAAAGAAAAATAATGAGGAAAATTGTTTGGCTTTGAATCAAGTGACATGACATTTTCATAGTTCACAACATTACCAGGATCAAATTTCCAATGCTGAAGAAGCAACCCCTCAGGCCACTAGATTGCATATAAAATAAACCAAAGAGAGTCAAAAACTTATGTGATCAGGTGTAACAATCAAAGATATTTTGAATACCAATAGGTATAATTGTGAACGAAGATAGGAGACAGTGTGTTTCTCTTTAAACACAAATGACTAATCACAAAAGATATGACGATTTAGAAGAGCTTGATTCTTGAGATGCACTTCACTTATAACAATGTTCAGCCATCTGAATCTTCAAACTCATATTAAGGCAAACCACAAGGAATTAAATTTTTAATTTCTTATCAGTTCACTGAAATCCAAACTCAAGTCAACACAACTCTGAACCGGTGAGGTTTTCGTGCTGATAACTTAAACATCACCATCCTCCAACTAAAACATTAGAAAACCTACAGAATTGCGTTCGCATCTCAAGTTCTCCTTAAAACTCGTTTTCCAATACATGTTAGTCAAAATACATTTCTGGTATATTATCTGCACTAGATCCTCCCTATACTGGAGAAAGTAGTTTTCAATGATCAATTTAATTCAGGCACAACAACATTGAAAGATAATCATACCAAACCTCTACTTAATACAACGTTATACCCATGCTCAATAGCTTTTGAAGTTACAATTGTTACAAGCCAGGTAAAAGACAAGGTACTAGCCCAAGGAGCACAAGAATCTGTGTGCATGCCCAATTCACAACATAAAAACATTGCACATAAGCTTATGAAGAAAGCACATTAACTAAGTTGAGTACAGAAGTGAGATGAGCAGCTATCCTATTAGAACAGACTATGAGATAATATGAGGAGAATCTAGGAGCAGAATCCGTAGTGTGGGATGGGTAACTGGTTGTGTAGATGGTTCCACCACATCCATGAAAAAAACAAAAGAAAGAGTATCCAAGAAGTTTAGCACAGAATTTAGGAATAACAAAAGTGAAGTGGATATGGAAGACGTCTAAACAAGAAGAGATGGTGGCAGACTCAGTGTAGGATGGCAGGTTTTTAAGCAGATTCTGTTTTTGTACTCTTGTATCTAGTTTTCAGTAATTTTACCTTCAATGTCTACTAAATTCATCAATATTAAACATCTTCCAACCTTTCATCTTCCCACATGAACTAAATGCCGTGATAGTTGATGTTCCTAATGTCAGATGTCCAGTGCATTTATGAGGTCAACATCTCCAAGCCTGTCTTTTTCTAGAGGTTTCTCCATTTATGTTTATGCCAGAAATTATCTAGAATGTGGTAATTAGCGAACGGGGAAAGCTTCCATCCACCAACTAGTAGAAGTAATGCACCATGGTAGTACCCAACAAGAGATTGGAAATTCAGTTGACAGTACTACCTATAAATTTGTTAAAATATCATGGCATTTAATAATAATAATCTATAAATTTGTAATCCAACATCAAATTGACAGGATATGACAACCTGTTCTTGTGTTGTAAATTTGTTGCTAGCAATATCTTTCAAAGAACCAATCTGTTCATATGACAAATTCTGCAATAAGTAGCTAAAAAAAAGTGATTCAGAAAGAAAACAGATGAACTTAAAAGTAATGCATACACCAAAATCAATAGTTATCGCCCATGAATAAATGATTGCAAAATCAGAGCTGGGGGAGATCTCTAAACAATGACATAAAAAAAACACCTCACTACTCTAAGTCTACTCAAAGGACTGAAGGAGTGTTTTTTCTCGTAAGAAATTGACCTGCATATTCCAGAGGTAAAACACAGCAAAACCAGAACCTTCGCATTTCTATAGAATGACATAGCATCACCACTCTGTGCAGAAAAAATAGATGCTGCCAAGAAATGTGGTATAGAAATGTCTGAAAGCTGCAGGAATCCCAAGAATACCATTAATCATCAGAATAATTGTAGACTTACCTTATTAAAATATTATTTGCAATCTAAATGTATCAAAATCCTAAATTGCTCATTGTTCAAAATCTACCTATTGAACAAAAACAAGAAGAGACATCTGAGTGGTGCAAGAAGACAACTAGACATCAATCTCATCACAGTCGGCACAGGTCAGGTTCATGACAGTTTAGAAGATCTATTGAGTGCAGTTTAGAACCATGGAGTTCCAAAACTGTTATTTGTGTGATACAGAATTGACTCGGAAAGTATGGCCAGACTATCTCAAAGCATCGTTAAAATAGGCTTTTTGCCCTTTCAGCCTGAATCAATCAGGCACTGTAAGGATTTTAAGTAATATGCTTGTGGATACATGTTCTCTTGATGTCTTTTTCAGATTCACTCCTCCTACAGTATCTTACAAGAACAAAGGTATATCATGTTTTCCACCCTTGGTCATTCTAAGTGAAGCATGACCCACTTCCCTCCTCCTCCCCCCCAACCTCACAAAATTCACATCCATGTAGCTAAAGAAGACAATAGCTGCAAGGTCTGCCACACTGTCCCTCCACTATTTTTTTTCCCCCTTTCTACCTTGTTTTTCTTCCTCCTCCTGCCTACGACACGGATACATGAAAGCAGCAAACGGTTGACTAGTGACACATCTGGAGTGTAATACGGCCCTCTTCCTCATGGTGCAGCTGAGAAGAAGTAGAATGTTCTGATTTACTTTGAAGGTATTTATTTATGTATTCAAGATTGTTCTGTTTTATTTTTAATATTTGTCATCAATTTATTCCCTTTGATATGCCTTGAGTTTTGAATATATATTATCTTCCTTATGGGATACATCAGATATATTCCGAAGGCTACTATTCTGCTTTGCTATCTTATCCTCCTCCAATAACTTTTTCATCTATTTCTGACAGCCTGCCTCAGCTAATCTTCTTACGTACTGCAGATACACTGCTGCTAGACCAACCTTTCTTTCTTACCTTCGTTTTTCTGGCGCCCCTCGTCATATTGTTCCCTCTTATTTCTACTTCTCATCTTCTTAAAACTACAGTTCACTGTTTTGACATCAAGAACGTAGAGATGAGGTCCACAAGTGTGAGGAAGGAGACACGGTTTAGTCCGCAAGTGACGCAATGGATGGGGGGGTCGGGCAAACGGGAGAGCACACACCGCAGCTAGAAGCAGCGAGGCGAAGCCGGCATATATGATCCACCGCTCGCTGGCCACCAGCTGCCACATCTTCCTGAGGGCACAGAGCACGGCCACGCTCTCCCGCGTCGCGCCGAGCCTCTCCACCGTCTCTTCCCCATTGATCTCCTCGAGGCTCCACCATCTGCCGCCGGGGATGACAGACCGAATAAAGGCGATTCCCGCCCTCAGCCTGTCGAGGAGCCCCAGAGCTGGCGTTCCACCTCCGCCATCGTCAAAATCCCCCAGGTGGTGCAGAGAGGAGGCGGAGGAGGAGGAGGCCGCCGCCCTGACAGTGCCGGCGGGTGAGACTCGACTCTTGCAATGCTGGCGCCGCTGATGACGGCGAGGAGGGCGAAGAGGAAGGCATCGTGAAGAGAGAGACGGCGGGAGGGCGGAGAGGGGTCGGGAGTGGGATACGCGCCAGGGGCGGCAGTTGCCGGTGAGAGATCGGCCAGCGCCACAGCTGCCGCCGCAGAGAGCCGCGGGGGCGGCGGCAGAAGTCATGAGTCGTGGATGTGAAGGGAGGACGGAGAGGAAGAGGAGGAGGCGACTCGACCACGATCTCGCAGCACGGCCCTTCACCTGAAACCGTTGGGAAGTGGGAACCTGTCCGTCTAAAACTTCCTCCTCGTCATTTTATCCTCCGCCGCCACCTAAGCGGGAGAGAGGACTGGTGATCACTAAAAGTCTAAGAGGGGTTTTTGCTAAAAAAACCATTTTTTACGTTAAAAATAGCAAATCTGTCATCTTTAAATTTGATATTGTTTTAAAAACTATATGCTTGGAAAAAAAAAACGTAATGGTTAATTGCCGTTAAAGAAAAATAGAATATTCCTTCTAGATTCTTTAACTCTGTTAAGTTTTAAATTTCATGACAAAAATACCATCTTCCCCTCCCCACACCCAATAGCATGGTGGTTGGAGGGCATTGTCGTCCTCTCTTCACCGAGAGAGGAGACACAAAGAGAGAAGAAGGGGACCGTAGGAGAGAGAGAGATGTGGTATTTGGTTAAAATTAAGGAATTTTTTACTTCCGGTCCAAGACTTAAAATTAATTTTAGGTCCATTTTATAAAAATTTTAATTTTAGGTCCAAAGACGGTTAAAGATTTAATATTAAATCCAATCAATTATCTCCACTTACAGTTTTTTTCAAAAACCCTATTCTACTCTTATGTGAAACGCAACCTCTCCCAGTGGGAAACCTCCTCCCCCATACATACCCAAACGCAACCCTACCCACCCTAGCGAACCCTCCCGGCGATCCCTCCCCCACCCTGACGCCCTCGGCGCCCACCCTAGCGAGGGCTTCCAGCGACGGGCGAGAGCTTCTGACGAGGGCTTCCTGCTGTGAGTTCACAGTGCCTGCATTCTAAATAAGGATGGAGGTGATGGGAGCGATGGTGACTAACACTCACAATAGGACATGAATGTGCATTTAGATTGAATTTTAATTTTACTTTATTTTGTACATGTGAAACAATTAGTAATTTTTTGAATTTAGATGTTATCTTATTTCAGTATCTAGTGACAATGTATCTAGTTGTGGTCATCTATGAACAATGTTATGTTAGATATTGTGTTGTATTAGAATAGTGTGTCAAGAACATGTTATGCATCTGCTTTCTTTTGCTCTTAGAATTGACAGGGACTTCTTGGAAAAACATCTACTTTCTTTTGCTCCTCTTTTTTAGATGGTCTGTTCTCATACATGTGTTCAGCAGATTGACTTAAGGAGATGCCACAAGAATCAAACCAAGAAAAGGAACCACCTCATCTGGAGAGCTACATCCACTGTTTACGAGCACGCTAACGACTCTGCTAGCTCGCCAGTGCAGGTCGTATCCATCAAATGGGCAGCACAATCCCTGCTACAGATGGGCAATACAAATTTTTTTCTCCTCTCTAACGTCAGTTAACTGACGGTAGACCCTCATTTGGACCTAAAAATAAATATTTGAAATGTTTGGACCGGATGTTAAAATACATTGGTCAATGAACTTAAAAATAACTTCTCTCTCCAGATTTGGACCAGATGTTGATGTGGTAACATCTATCTATTGTATATATGTAATATTTTTTCTTTATCTCAAACGTAATTTTTGAAACAACGTGAATTTAAAAATGATAGATTTGTCATTTTTACGTAATAATAGTTTTTGAGCAAAAATCCCTAAATAATATCTCAGCAAGTCAGCGTTAGAAGCGGCGCCTACGTCGGCCCATGTCAATTTTCACATGGGATCAAAATTCAAAAGTCGAATTAATGTGTTTTTTGGTTATAAGTTATAACTTTTATTTTTTTTATTTAAAAATAGAAGTTTAGAAAGACTTCCGTGTTGTAAGAATAATTGCGTAAATATCTCTCTCTCATAAAGTATTTGTTGATATCTTGAACTGTTAGGTTCGATAAATAACACTGTCATGGATTTTTGTGTCTATCGCAATGGCATGGTCGATATGATACGGGTTATAAAAATATTGTAATATTATTTTTATTATTTAATTTTTCTAAATTAATTTGTTCAACTCATGCCAATACAAATTCGACATGATTGATATACACGTAACGACCAACCATGATATATCTCCTTACTTTGATTGGTGTAGTGCAAGTAATTTTCTTAAGAAAAGCTTCTTATAATAAAGTTGCCAAAGTGCAATTTTATTGAACCATGTCACCTCTATGTGAACATACCGTGAGTACCCATTTTTTTTTGTTGAACAGTACGGATCAAAGTGTACTAATTTAGTCCGATTTTATTTTTAAATTTAATAATTAAATATTAAGAAAACTATAATACCAACCCAATTCTTTGTATTATTTCAAGTATTGTGAGGTGTATATTGAATTTGGGTTTAGAAATACTGATTTAGTGAAAAAATTTACAGATTTGGGCTCAGATTTATTATATTCGAGATCAGAATCACTCTTGGGATTCAAAAACAATGAGTTGGGCTTAATAGTATTTTCTGCTTAAAATATTAATTATAGACTAAAAATACTATCACTAAGATTTAAACAATATTTATATTTTTAAAACTAATAAATTTGAGCTGAAAATACTAACTTTGGACTGAAGATACTAATTTTGAGTTTATAAATACCAACTTTATATTAAGAAAAATGATTCGGTTAAAAATACACATGTTGACTTAAAACTTGGTGCTCCTAAATACTATAAACTTTGAGCTCAACAAAACTTGTTTCGACTAAAACTATAAGCTTTTGACTCATAAATATGAATTTTCAACTTTAAAAGACATATCATTGACTAGGAACAGTGGTCGTGATTGGCACCATATTTTTTTGATAGAGAAATAATATAATTTATGATTACTTGGGAATAAAAATACATATCGGACCGTGATGCACATAGGGGAAGAATGAAAGGAGGGATCCAACTTTTTTGGGTCCGTCTGTTGCAGCATAAAATATTATGAATTAAATTTTTAAAAAAAATCAGAAAATAATTTATTTAACACTCTTAAAATTTTAATTAATAAAAATTTTTACCTAAATTTTTAAATTTTTGACATCTTTAATGAAACCTCATAAATCATTTTCAGACAACTATCATCTCTAAGACAACTACTGATAACAATTCATGTGTGACAGCGTCGCTACCAGCACCTGACGATCAACGCTTAGCGGTCCATGCTCGGCATCTGACTCCCTGTGCCTCGAGCGTATTTTTTAAAAAAAAATATTTTAAAAATATTTTTAAGAAATATTTATTAGAAAAATAAAATATCAAAAACTCTTTTCAAAAAAAATCATTTGCGTGGGTATCAAAAGAGTATTTATAATTTTTTACTTTTCTTCCTTGGAAAAAAAAATTTTCCCCTGATAATATATTTTATATCTAACCAAACGGACTCTAAATACTACTCAATTTATAAAACAACCCTTAGCCATTTCTAAAAGCACGTTAATCACTTGATCTTGGACGAATCGAGGCTGGAGTTCCCTGTGGAGATCAACTAATTGATTCCCCGCCATCAATCCTTTGGTCCTCCTCCTAAATAATCATAATAATATTATTATTACTATTATTATTATTGTAGTTATATGTATGTGTTTTTTCCCACATAACGTCATGGATCATGGATGGGCATATATACCTCACCGAATCAATGCGGTATGCATATATTATACTATATTCTTTAAAAAATTTGGTTCCCAAACATACATGATCAACACTCCCATCCGTTAAGTAGGGAGGAGACGGGGCTGGATTGGAAATGGTGGCAATGGCCCTGATGACGAGATCTACGGGGGTCTCCTTGCACACATTCCCCCACGGCTATGGCTGTAAGTTGTACGTCAACATTTCTCCCGGTGTATAGCGGAGAGTCGATGTCAAATCCTAGTTCAATTCCACAATGGCTACAATGCTCACAAGTGCCCAATTCACTTGTAGGTAGACCGCTCGGAGGATCATGATTGTTGCGGCAATGGCGGCGATGGGATTGAGGTGGTCCTCATAAACCAAAGAAGGAGAGGAGAGAGAGAGAGAGGAGGAGGACGCACTAGAGAGAGGAGACAGAACAAAGGGAGGGTGGCGGCTACCCTCATGGGGTGGCCAGATGATGGAGAGAGAGAGGTGAGGAGGACGCACTAGAGAGAGGAGACAGAACAAAGGGAGGGGGAGGGTGGCGGCTACCCTCATGGGGTGGCCAGATGATGGAGAGAGAGAGAGGTGAGGAGGACGCACTAGAGAGAGGAGACAGAACAAAGGGAGGGTGGCGGCTACCCTCATGGGGTGGCCAAAGAACTCATCTCGTATGCTACGGGTGACATCAATAACTACGCATAGGGTGAGGAGGGCAACGATGCAAATGAGGGAGGAGAAAGGTTTTTTCCACTTGTAAGAGTGTAGAAATATTTAGTCATTTTATATATTTTTTTTCTCATTAGTGGAAAAGATGAGAGAGATTTATGTGACAGTTTCATTTCCACCGATGAGAGAGGAGAAATACATGATGACTAGATATTTTTGTACTTTTACAAATACAAAAAATCTTTCTCATGAGAGAGACAACAAGGGACCACCAATAATTTCGTAGAGGAGCATCTCGCATAGGGAAAGAGGGGATCATGGTCGCGGGGGAGGAGGATGGATAATGTGAGGTGGAGGAGGGAAAAGGGGGGAGGAGAAAGCCTTGTTTAGGAGTAGATCATTGAATTGGTGTAATACAATATTGTTGGATCTTGATCGAGGTGTTTACCTCGTGCGTTGCGGAATCTCGCAGGATCGAGAAGAAGGTTACAAGAGTCTTCTTCGTAGTTTCCTCGCTCCAAACGTCCTCGGGATCCAGTGGTGATGTCCCGTGAGAGAAGTCTCGTACAAGAGTGTGTGTGTGTGTGAGAGAGAGAGAGAGAGGAGAGACTTGCGCAGGTTTCTGTCCTAGAGAGTGAGAGCATCTCTTGCATGCACATGGGAGAGAAAGCAAGAGCCCCCACTGCGTTGGGTTTCTTCCTGGGACAATTTCCCAGAATTCTTTGCGCAAAGGAGATAACCGCAGTGCGGTTGTGTCTCCAGCCAAGGGTTGCCGGCAACCTTTGGTTGCCCCGCGTGGGCACTACCAATGGCAACTGCCATTGGTCAACATTATGATCTGCATTATACCACAATCTATTTGATTCAACATGGTTCGCGAGTTGGACGAACCTTCCAATGGATGCCACTGCCTCCGTGACTTTGGCCACTCCTCTTCTTCTCTGTGTGGTCATATTGTCGTCTGACCCACATGGCATTTTTTCTTTAGCCACTTTATTTACTCTTGAAAAAAAGATTTATTGCACTTGAGAAATATACTTACATTGTCTTTTTCATCGGCCAATGCATCAGGCCAGGGGGTACATTGTGCTAATCTAATAAAAAATAATAGGTGTATAAGAAAATATACTCAACAGTGTAGTAAAACATTTCTCTTACCCTCATATAAATACGATATCCAAGCTTACCACTATCTTCGTGAGTCGAAGGGTTGACCTTGACCGTAATCAATTTTAGTTCATGACCAATGTATCTAATAAAATATAATAGGTGTATAAGAAAATATACTCAATAGTGTAGTAAAACATTTCTTTTACCCTCATATAAATACGATATCCAAGCTTAGCACTATCTCCGTGAGTTGAAGGGTTGACCTTGACCGTAATCAATTTTAGTTCATGACCAATGTATCTCGACATGTCATTGTATAAGTTAAGTTAAGTTCTACGAGTCTAACCTAAATATTTATGAATCTAACTTAAAATATAATAATTTTTTTTACAACTAAAATGTAAGTGCACTTTTATATTAAGCATTTCTAGTACGTAATACCCTGGGAAGATCGTAGTCTAGCAATGGGCGCCTCTTTCTCTAACTGGTCCATGGGCTGCACTCGGTGGCCATTATTGAGCCCAATTCTTGAACACTCTTAACCAGTTTAAAAACCGACATAATTAAATATTTTGGATACCATAAAAACTTCCACCTTATAAACGCATACATATCTTTCTAGTATATTTTTTTTTTCTCAGGGCAAAAGAAAATATACGTTCTGAAATCTCTAAACGGAACATCTAAGAGTACCAACAAATAGATAACCTTCAGACATTCCAAACACAAAAAGGACACAGGTTTACTGCACTTCTATAAGTAAATTAACGCCACGTCTAATTATATTTCTAAATGTCCATTCATCTATCCCATGCGACTTATTGCGCCACATTGTACCATTTTTTTTTTAAGTTTTAGAATTCAAGTTTCTATTTTAACTTTAACGTTTTATTTTAGAGCATAGATTCAACTCACTACACCAACAGCTCTAAATATGATGTCAAAAGATAAATTTAGGCGCCAAAAAGAAAACTTGGGCATAAAAAAAAATTGTGCTCCAAATTACAAAAAAAAAAGCGTCAGAATATGACACAATGAGACGCACGAGGAGGACGAATGAGCATCTAAAAGTAGTGCAATTAGACGGGATATACGAGTTCAATTCTTGAGAGGGTTTACCTAATCTACATGTAATCTTCGAGGTGTGTAGATCCGAGATTTTTCCGATCAAGTGGGATAATGGTAATATGAGTATACGGAAAGTAGGAGCTGCCAAGTCTTGATCTTGGAGTTCACGAACATCAATCCCTGAGCCCACAAAACCACACGGGACGGTGTTTCCTCGTTACAAAAAATAAAATAAAATAAAATAGACGGGATATTGTTGAACCTATAAAAGAGCAATAAACTTTTCTCTCAACTCAAAGAGAACTAATAACTATCTGATTTTTTTTTTTTGCATAAATACTCTTCTACATATGAGTTATGCCAAATATATCACTAGTTTGAGGCTTTGAGCATATCATGAATAATATCCTCCAAATATTTTTATAAATTACAGTTATACCCATACAGTTTCCTATCGTCAGACAAATCCTCCAAATCTATGTTATCTTTAATAAAACTCGGTTCTGGGTGTAGCCATTGGTAGCACCATGAACTTAGACAAATCCTCCTCCCCCCCCCCCCCCCCCACGCCCTGCGGCCTCCTCCTCCCCCACCCCCGCCTACGCCGGCCACCCCCTGCGGCCTCCTCTTCCCCCCCCCCCCCCCCCCCCCCGCCTTCAAACAAATTTAAAAAAAAACACTTCTTACCAAGCAAATAAGACAATTTTTATAATTTTAAAATTTTAGTAAAAAAAGAGACATAATTAATTTTTAGATAGAAATAGTTAAAAAAAAAACTACTTCCAAACACCGACAAATCCTCCAAATTTACTTCTTTCTCTTTGTGTACAACCTCCTGTAGTGGTATTTATGCTACCGAATTAGAAAAATAAATTGACGGCCAAGTTGGCATCCTCTCATCTCCCCATTTGAATTTGAATCACAGCAACCTCTGCTCCCTCCAGGCCCTTATCCTCTCCCACATCCTCCCGAATCCCGCAACGGCACGACGGCACCGCCTTTTGGCGCCCCAAGTCCCACACGGCATCAACCGCCTCTTCATGCCCCGATCTGTCCAGAAGGACTTCTTCGACCGCCGCTGCAACCTCACCTCCATCTCCGTCGTACTCCCGATGGGTGCCCCAGAGGTCAGCCCCCGCACCCACCGCCTGAACCACCCGGCCACCCCTACCCCCGCGGGATCCCCCTCCCCCCCTGGTGCTCCCTGTTCCCTGACCCTCACCTGTTCCCGGCACCGGCGGCCACTTCAACGGGATGCGCCAGGTGAAGGACTTCATCCACACGTTGTTGCAGTACGTAGGGTACAACGAGATGGCATACATCCTGGTGAAAGAAGCGTCAGTTCAAATGTAGAGTAATCCACCGGTCTCTCTCTCTCTCTCTCCACAAACCTTGGCGGCCAGAACTTGGAGCAAGGGTGCACAAAAGACCTCGGGCTCTTCGCTTCCTTTCCAAGCGCCCACTGGCTGTAGGCTCAGCTGCGTCTTTCGGGCAGTGTCGGGTATGCCTTTGTTGCCTGGGAAATGCTTATTGACCGGCCGGACGGACAAATGATTTGTCCGGCCGGTGCGGGATGGCCCGCGCCCAGCAGTGCTGGGCGGGACCAGCATCGCGCACCTGAGGCGATGCTGGCCCGGGCCACCCGCGCCAGCCGGACAAATGATTTGTCCGGCCGGCCGGGTGCAAAGCGCTTCTCTTGTTGCCTCCGACCGTGGCTCCTGTGCCACGGGCGAGTGCCGCTTTAGCCAGGTGGCCTGCAAGGGCTCCAAGGCAGCATCACCCGCCACCGTGGCCGAGTTCACCCTAGCTGACGCGTCGAGTATTGTTGGGAATGGAAAACTTGACCCTTTCATACATGACTTAGGCACCGTTTGGAAATACCGCGAAAGAAGCCGAAATCTGAAGAAGTCGATTTCACGTGATCGTGATGGTACGGACGCGATTCCAACATTGACGTCTTTGCTAGTGCGGAAGGAATTGAAGGGAAAAAAAAACCATGGCCACACTCAACGTCACGAATTTCTTAAAAGCAGTGTGGAGACTGCTTTTAAAAAAAGTGGACATCGCAACGTGTTTGTGTCTACCTCCCTCTTCTGCAAAAATCAGAGCCTACACAAACACCCAAGGTGGTCAACAATGTTTGGAAAACATGGTGATTCTGTCAGGGATTTTAACAATCAAAATTTTTTCTACCGGCCTTTCCAAACGGTGCCTTACTCTAGGGTGATGTGTATAGTGGAAAAGAGACTTCGGTTTCTTACCACCCATTGACGAATGGATTTTCTGACATTGGAGCTCTCTCATCGGATCAGAGCATCCCAAAATAGAAAGTGTCTGGGACTAAGGAGTTGAGGCTCTCTAGGTCTATCGACCTCCAGGAACACTAGTCCTCGAAGAACTTGTCGCCACAGTTGAATTGACCTGAGTCCTAAAAAATATGGAGAACTGTGTTCATGGTGACTTCGTCAAGGAACACCCCCCGCCTCCTTATGTGTCGGAGTTGTAAGGAAACGATCGGGGCGCAGCGGAAACGCGATTTCCACATATAGATATCGTTGCCGGCGGTCGGATCGAACACAAAACGGTAAACCACGCACAGGCAGATCTCATCTTTACCTTTGCGGGGTTGCGTAACTCCCGAATCCGGGGAGGAGGTGGCGCAGGAGGCGCCGATGCTTCAAGCCGTTCAAGTGTCCAGCCTCTAGACGTATCCACGCGAGCTCCGGACGCAGACGGGATCTCCTCGTTCTCCACGCGTCTCCCGGATCTCAGCTCCACCATGTGCCTGAGAGAGGAGAGAGAGGGTGGGGGGCGCCCTGGGAGAGAGAGAGAGGAGGGGGGCAGCCAGGGTTAAGCCTGGAGCTTGGCCCAGGATTTAACTCTCAGCGTATATTTATAGACACCGCGGTTTTTCATAAAAACCCAATCATTGTCTATAAAGAACACCTTGCCCAGTCTGCTCGGAACTCTTATGCGTGTGACCCTCTAGGCCCAACTGCTAGTCCAGTTTTCAGCCCATTAAGCTCAATAACTCTTTATTGACTTATGGTAATTAATTAACATCTCATATTAATTAATTACACAATCAATTATCGTCTCACGATAATTGACCGGGCTTCCAATCAAGTTGGGTGCCAAGCAACACCACTTGATCCTGGAAAGCATTGGGGTTCAGCAACCCATTCAAGGAACCTTTTATATCATCAGTTACCACGTGACTTTAATCCTTCGCTCGTACAATGCTCCCGAGTGCACTTAGGGTATGGTCAACTGTCAAACCCTAATGTGTGTACTCACTTGGTTTAGATGCCGCATAACAATATCAGAAAACTCCTTTTCTGATAAGTAGTCTTGCCCTGGCCAGGGACTATCAGGCATCCTTCCGTAGAGTATTCACTCTTCTATTACCGAGAGCGAACGATCCCATATTGACCACACAATCACCTTCGAAGGTATTCCGCTAGATCCGATCACTTAACTGATTAAGACCTCATGGCTAGAGATCTATAAGTCAAGGTCAAAACCCAGAAGTCCACCAACAAGGTGTCCTTGGTGTCTCAGGTCTAAGGACCAATCACGCCACTGTGACAATGAATCTAGCTGGTTGACAGTTAGGTAACATTACCATCCAGCGATTCATAACGGATCAGTTCAGTGAACTCATTCTCTAATGAGCACCTACAGATTCACCTTAGTGTCTCCACACAAGTGACTATGAGACCAGCCACCCTCATCATATGAGCAGGTGCAACCTGTACTAGCCTAACCGGATATCCGATGTCCTTCTCGGATATCCTCCGACTAGGAACAATTAAGAATATACGTTTAAAGGATATTAATCTCATTGTTATGATCTCATCATAATTAATATCCATTGCGCATATTCATGGACTTCAAAATGAAACGATAAACGAATTACACATAACGAATATAAAAGCCTTATTATTATTATCAAAGAACAAGATTGTACAAGTTATGATTGGCTTGAGGACATCCATAACTAACAATCTCCCACTTGGACTAAAGCCAATCACCTTTAAGCCTTAAACCCATGGACTCAAGGTGGCGCTCAAACACAATTTGAGACAGAGGCTTCGTCAATGGATCTGCAATGTTGTCGACTGAAGGAACTCTTTCCACCAGTACATCTCCTCTAGTGAATATCTCCCTGATCAAGTGAAATCGCCTCAGAATGTGCTTCGACTTCTGATGAGACCGCGGCTCTTTCGCTTGCGCAATGGCCCCATTGTTGTCACACAGCAATGGGTGGATCAGAGTCACCTGGCACCACACCAAGGTCGGTGATGAACTTCTTCATCCACACTGCCTCCTTGGCGGCTTCAGCTGCAGCAATGTACTCAGCTTCTGTCGTCGAGTCTGCAGTGGTTTCTTGCTTGGAACTCTTCCAGCTCACTGCACCCCCATTCAAAGTGAACACAAACCCAGATGTAGACTTGCTATCATCTGGATGTGACTGGAAACTCGAGTCAGTGTATGCCCGAAGTTTCAAGTCTCCTCCTCCATAAACTAGAAATATATCCTTAGTCCTTCTCAAGTACTTAAGGATACATTTCACTGCCATCCAGTGTATTTCACCTGGATTTGCCTGATATCTACTCGTAACACTTAGAGCAAATGCCACATCAGGCCTTGTACATAGCATGGCATACATGATAGACCCTATAGCCGAAGCATAGGGGACTCTATCCATGGTTGCCCTCTCTTCAGGAGTCTTAGGAGACTGCTCCTTAGAGAGATTAATCCCATGTCTCATTGGTATGAGACCTCTCTTGGAATTTTCCATGCCAAACCTTTTGACAATGGTATCTATATACATGGATTGGGTCAAGCCAAGCATCCTCTTAGATCTATCTCTATAGATACGTATTCCTAATACGTAGGATGCTTCTCCCAAATCCTTCATGGAGAAGTTCTTTGACAACCAAACCTTTACTGATGATAACATCCCTACATCATTCCCAATGAGTAAAATGTCATCAACGTAAAGTACGAGAAAAGTGATAGCACTCCCACTGATTTTCTTATACACACATGGTTCATCTTCATTCTTAATGAAGTCATAAGACTTGATAGCCTCATCAAACCTTATGTTCCAACTACGAGAAGCTTGCTTCAATCCATAGATAGATCTTTGAAGCTTGCATACTTTGTCTGGAGACTCTTTGGATGTAAAACCCTCAGGTTGTATCATATACACTTCCTCCTCAATGTTTCCATTAAGGAAAGCGGTTTTTACATCCATCTGCCAGATCTCGTAATCAAAGTATGCAGCAATGGCAAGAAGAATTCTGATCGACTTTATCATAGCAACTGGTGAGAAAGTTTCGTCATAGTCAATTCCTTGCCTTTGACGATACCCCTTTGCCACCAACCTTGCCTTATAAGTGTCAATCTGTCCATCTGCACCGATCTTTCTCTTAAAGATCCACTTGCATCCAATAGGTACAATACCTTCGGGCAAGTCTACCAAATTCCAAACTTGGTTGGTGTACATGGATTGCATCTCATAATTCATGGCATCTCACCATCTCCCTGACTGAGAACAATCAACAGCCTCTTGATAGGTCTTTGGATCATCATCCTCATCATAAGACATGCCTTCACTGATATGTCCAACATATCTTTCAGGCTGTCTAGGTACTCTACCAGACCTACGCTGAATGTGTGTATATTCCTGAACAGGTTCCGGAACCGATGTTTCACCTGGTGGACTTTGCACAATTTGTGGATCAAGAACCTCTTCTAGATCTACTTTACTCCTACTGTCCTCTTGGGTAAGGTACTCCTCTTCCAAGAAGACAGCTCTCCTGGTGACAAACACTCTTTGTTCACCAGGATGGTAAAAGTAGTACCCAAACGTTTCTTTTGGGTATCCAACAAACCTGCACTTATCGGTTCTGGATTCCAGTTTATCTGGGTCATGTCTCCTCACGTGGGCAGGACAGCCCCAGATTTTAACATGTTTAAAATCAGGCTTTCTACCCTTCCATATCTCATATGGAGTGGAAGACACAGATTTACTGGGAACCCTGTTCAGCAGATATGCCGCTGACTCTAGCGCATATCCCCATAAGGAAACTGGTAACTGTGAACGGCTCATCATAGATCGCACCATGTCCAACAAGGTACGATTTCTCCTTTCCGATACACCATTCATCTGTGGTGTATAGGGAGGAGTCCATTGAGAAACGATACCATTGTCCTTTAAGAATTGTGTGAACTCTGTACTTAAGTATTCACCTCCTCGGTCTGACCGTAGGATTTTAATACTCTTTCCAGTTTGTTTCTCAACTTCATTCTTAAATTCTTGGAATTTCCCAAAGGCTTCATATTTGTACTTCATTAAGTAAACAAATCCAAACCTTGAGTAGTCATCCGTGAATGTAATGAAGTATGAGTAGCCACACTTGGCTTGGGTAGACATTGGACCACATACATCCGAATGTATTAGTTCCAATATGTCCTTGGCCCTATCTCCATGTCCACTAAATGGAGATTTGGTCAACTTACCCATTAAACAGGATTCACAAGTTGCATATGATTCATAATCAAATAGATCTAAGTATCCATTCTTATGCAACTTTTGAAGCCTATTCTCGCCAATGTGACCAAGCCTACAATGCCATAAGTAGGCTGTGTTCACACTATTCTTACTTCTCTTAGGAGAAACATCAACATGGAGATTTTCATAAGAGACATCAAGCAGATACAAACCATTCACCAAACTTGCTAAAGCAACTAGTTTATTTCTCAAATAAACTGAACAACTATTGTTCTCAATGGTAAACATGTATCCAATTCTGTCTAAACAAGAAACAGAAATAATGTTCTTAATGATACTAGGCACATAGTAGCAATCATCTAATAAAAGCAAATCTCCAGAAGGTAACTTGAGCTTCACTGTCCCCATAGTGTGTGCACCAACACTTGTGCCGTTTCCAAGCCTCAAGTGCACCTCGCCCTTGCTCAGCTTCCTTCTACTTGTCAGCACCTGCACATCATTGCAGATATGAGAAGCACATCCAGTGTCTAAAACCCAAGATGTAGAATCTCTAATAGACAAGTGAAGATCTATCATATAGATACCTGAAGCTTCGCCAAGCTTCTGCTTCTCCTGAGCCTTCATTGCAAGATAGTCCTTGCAATTTCTTTTCCAGTGCCCCTTTTTCTTGCAGTGGAAGCACTCGCCCTTTTCTTCTCCTTTGCTTATGTCCTTCTTTTGTTTCTGCTTAGACTGCTTCTTTGCATTGCCTTTCTTAAAGGCTTGCCCTGCTCTCCTCTTCTTGTTGGACTTTCCAACCATGAGAACAGTGGGCTTTTCCTTCTTAAGGTTGCCTTCAGCAGTCTTCAGCATGTTGAGCATCTCAGCTAAACTCACCTCAATCTTGTTCATTGTGAAGTTCACAATGAACTAGGAATATGAATCTGGAAGTGACTGGAGAATGAGGTCCGTGCTTAGTTCCTTGTCAAGAGGAAAACCAAGCCCCTCGAGCCTCTCAATCCACTCTATCATCTTCAGCACGAGTCTGTACTGAAGACCCCTCTGCCATGCGAGCTCTGAACAGGGCCTTGGATATCTCATATCTCTCCACCTTGCTCTGCTCTTCAAAGAGCTCTTGCAAGTGCTGCATGATGGATCTAGCATCCATGTTCTCATGCAGCCTTTGCAACTCATTGCTCATTGAGGCAAGCATGTAGCATTGGGCCAGAGTGGAATCCTCCTTCCACTTCGCAAACTCAAACGTTTCCCCTTCAGGTGCATCAAGGGGTGGTTCAGCTGGGATCTCACCCTCCAGGACATAGGCAATGCGCTCAGACCTGAGGACAATCTTCAGGTTTCTGAGCCAATCCGAGTAGTTTGGGCCTGTCAATCTGTTGGCATCCAGTATGCCACGGAGTGGGTTACCTGACGACATTTTTGCCTATAAAGGAAATGTAAACACAATTAGCAGATGTTCATAATAATAATTAAATCTAGATTAGGACTTTAATCAAGATTAGCTCCCACTATTTTTCGGCAGACTATATAACCCTCAGATATACAGAATGGGAGACACCGACGGTCTCCTAGTGGGGATCGGAATCTCACAGACTCATAGCATGATCTTGTGGATAGCACAACAAACCATACTATGATCTGAAAGCGGTCAACCCTTGACACTTGCAACTCTTGCAATATCCGATCTTATTTTGGCCCCTGAATTTTAATGACCTTGTGGATAGCACAACAAGTCATTAAATCCAGTCTAAGCAGTACCATCATTACGTAACGAGCATAGATTTGGATGTAGCCCTTGTGGATAGCACAACAAAGCTACACCGGTCCTCTATCCCGTTTAAGACATCACTATGCCATAGTTTTAGTCTGTCATCAGATTTGGCAAGCCTTGTGGATAGCACAACAAACTTGCCCGATCTAATGGCAATCCTAAAACTATAATGATGGAGGGCCACGTAATTCATTCTCAGTGATTACGCTACGGCTTAAAATTTAAACGAGGAGGGATTTTGATATATTTTATCTTGGTCTCAATATCTGTGTGCTATTGATATATAAAATTTAGAATATCATATATTTAATTATATATACCATAGCACATTCCACACATATCATATACATGAAGAAATATGATGGATGATCATGGAGTTTAACCTAGAGTGGCATTACCAGAGCCAGTTGGTAATCCACAAACACGGTGAATAAATGGCAGCCCCGCATCGAATGCATTTGCTTGATGTAACTCTATCTCCATGAAGGTCCTGCATGGTACTCTCCTCCATCTCCGCCAATCCGCTTCTTACAATTACAAGTAATATTTAAATTGGGCACGTAGGCCCATAAATGTACATCAGATAATAATAAGAAACCTTGAACAAGTCAAGGGGTGTGACGGCCCTCATTATACCGGTACGGTTATACCAACCCACGTCGGTATAGCAAGAGTCCTCACAGTGGGACATTTACCCAAACGATACTAACAGCTGAGATACACGCGAATATACAACAGAGTAGCGGAAGTAAAAGATAACTGTCTCCATTTATTCATCATCCACATTTAACATACATGAAGTTTGCAATTAACGATAAAGAACTAAAAGTTCACATAATTTAAATTGCTGAAATAAAATACATAATGTTCACACTTATACATTCTTTCCATGATACTCTAGTACAATGTTCAAATTACATACTATGAAAATGCACAAGTCACAAAGAAACTCCAAGACTAGCTAATCTCCGCGCTCGGAGTCCGTCTCCACTGTCTCCTCCAAAGGTGCCACGTCACCAACTACACCTGTACGCCGAAGCAAGGAGTGAGTCCAAAGACTCAGCAAGAAACACTACCCATAATATACACGCATAAGTCTTGACGGTTTCTACATGCACATTTACAATTTTCAAAACATGGCATGCTAGTCATTTTAAGGTTTCAACCTATCATGAAGGTTTTACAATTTTATACATGGATCATGCTTTCAGATTTCTAAGAATAAAAGTTACCTATCACATGCTTTCTATTCAATTTATTCATGAAACTTTGTCTTTAAAGAACCGAGACATAAGAGCTACCAACATGAACATTGTGCATATATGAAAGGAAAACACGACTAGCATGGATCTTACATGTTTTTAAACACATACATAAACGTTTTCACATGCTTTAAGTTGCTGATTTCACATGGTTTAATGGCTATAAACCTATACATGAGAGCTACAATATTGCGTAAAACATATCATGTGAACAAACAATCATGCTATCTTGTACCCGTTTTCACCAATTATCCTTAACATGGATTCTAGACATCTTTGCACATAATAACATGATGATAATAACATAAATTCACTGATTTCACATGATTTCAGATTTGTCTTCACATGGATTTCAACATCATACTCTCTCGTTTCGAATTCCACATTTTCTTTACACAAGTTTCCTCTTTCACATATTTGCACTTTACACATACACATTTCACATTTGTGCACTTACACATTTACACATGAACACATACACATTACACATTTTAGGTGCCGTGACACATAGTCCAAACCACCAAAGAAGGACATATACACATCACATTACACATAGACGCCATCTAGGCATTCCAATGGCGACTCTTGGACTGCGCAGACCGGGAGAACAGGTCTCTACCCTAACCAGTGGTACTTGTCCACCTCCAGGATTTCCCCCTAATGCCCTTAGGGTCACTTACACATTGAACTTTCTCAGGGGGACTTTTCCCTGATACAGCTCCACTGCCCTCTACGGAAGCAGTGTCACATTGGCACAGTTACACTTTACACATTTTACCGATTTACACATGGTTTTACACATAGCACTTTTCATCTCATTCACTTTCTCACTTAAATGCACATCTTTGTTTTTCCTAACATGGCACTACAGATTTCAGGAGTTTAACACACAGTAATTTCACCATTCAAGTTAGGTTTAAGCACTATCTAATCACATTACGATATCATACGTAGATTTCTATAATTCACATGGAAAATACATAACTTCTTATATACTGGTCCAAATGACCTGAAATTTTAACCACCTGCTATTTTAGGGTTCTAGATGATACCCTCAATTTTTCAGATTTTTCTGAGCTAAATGGAATTTACAGTAAATAAAACACCTATTTAGCATGCTATTCACAACTTAAGTTAACATGGGGTTTAACATATCATGCGATTTTATCACTTGCTGTTTTAACAGAGATTACCATCATATACATGATCTGAGTATACAGAACTATCCTAAATCATACAATCACAAATCGATCACCACAAACCATTCTTGCATGTCCTCCTATTTACCAAACCGAATTTATTTGCAACTCATGCAAGCAATGGACAATTATCAAAATTGAGAATACATATACTGATCTACAAATCTTCATGCTCTGACAAAACTAAGGCATTCAGACTAATCCTAACCATGAAACATGGATTGACAAGATTATCACAATTTATGCTTACAAGCTCATGAGATACACTTTTCTAACATTCACCATCACACACCACACTCATCCACACACCATAATTGACAATATACATAGTGTATAGGGTTACCATATATCCTCATCACGGAAACCATACCGAAAATAGTGTATAGGAAGGGCAGAACAGGTCACTGTTCTATCCAGAGGAACTTGGCGGCGGTCTCTGGCCGCTGACTCAGGGTCAACGGCATGGTCGATGGACGCCAAGCATGATATCGGCGTCCATTGACCTTGCCGTCAATGCAGGTCTGTGCAGAAACACAGACCCGAGCTCTCAAACTTGGGTGAATGGGAGGGTCTAGGACTCGAGGAAAAATCCATAAAAATATTAGAAACAACCTAGACACATACGGGGACATCATGGATAGGTCACTTGCCTTTTAAAAATTCCTCCAATGGGTCTAGGGTGTTGGTGAAGCCCTCCTTGGGCAGTCCCAAGAAAGCGCAGAACCCCCTCCTAGATCTTCTTCCTCCGGGCTCCTGGATGATCTCCACAGCAAGGGGACGTCGGGGAAGCCTCCTCCTTTGCTCCAGCTACCTTCTTGTCGTGGAAGATGGCCGGATCAAGCTCCAGGAAGACTGATTTTCGGGTGCAAAAGTAGGGTTTTTCTCAGTTTCTCTCTAGGGTTTTTCTTTCTCTCTTTTCTCCTCTTGCAAGGGTGAAGAGAGGAGTGGGAAGAGGCCATTTCGGGTTCAGACATAAGGGGAGTCTCTCTCCCACTCACCAGGTGACTTGACAGCCTTCAGAGCCGTTGGGGACAGTCCCCCAATGGTTGGCTTTCTTGTTTCAGAAGCTTGCAGCTCTGCTGCGCATGCAGGCCAGAGAGATTGGCGTCCATATCGCTGGACGCCAGGATTAGTGTTGGCGTCCATGTCTGGACGCTGACACCACCTCAACGGCCTGGGGTTGACGCCAAGGTGGCCTTCGGCCAGAACTCTAAAATATGCAGAAAACCATGCATACCATACATATATACATGCAATATGTATACGGTATTATATCCATACTATCACCATGCAATACATGCATTATTTATATTTAATAAAAACACATGCACACGTACTTGTACTAATTAATACGTACGTAAATATGTACATACATACACAAGCACAAATATACACACATAACTACAAATAATGCGACGGAAATTCGAGGGCCTTACAAGGGGAGTACATAATAAGAGGGAGATAGAATGTACAACCCGGATTCAATGGAGGGAGAGAGGGAGGCACGCAGTCCTCATAAATTACATCATTTGCCATTAACCATAACAATCATCACATGATATCTAAGTCCATGACCATCTATCCACACACATCACATGCATCAATAAGCAATCATCACATAATTACTTCTGAAATAACTTTTATTTCAAAAATATAATAATTATATTTTGAAAACCATTTAACTAAACAATTTAGCTAACATGGATAATATCTAATCAACATTAGATAAACGACATTCACCGTTACTGCATGAAGTCGCCAAGATGTACAGTTAATTAATTTAAAAATCACATTTCTAAATCAATTAACATGTCTTTAATTAGATTAGAGGAAATAACTAAAATGGTTTCAGATTTCTTTTAAACTAATTAAGTAATGGGTCATTTATATGAAAATAATTTACAGAGAGTTAAAACAATTTTAAAACTCAAAAAATCATTTTTCATAATTTTCTGGGATTTTAAAACATTTTTCTAAATTTTAAACAATTTAAAAACCATTAAAAACTTAAAAAAAAATGGGGAATAGGGCCGGTCGGATCCGGCGCGGGCCGGATCCGATCGCGGCCCGATTTGGGACCCGCGGGGTCCGCCCGCGACTTACCCGCAGGCGGACCCGCGCAGGATCCGCGGCCGGCCCGCGCGGGGTCGCCCCCTCCGCTCGATTGGAGGGACGCGCGACTGGGGTGAAACCCTAGCCGCCGCCGCCGCCCTCCGGCGGAGGGCGGCCCCACCGGCGGCTGCAGACGGCGCCGGCGACGCCGGGCACCGCCACCCACCGCCCCATTTGCCCAGAAAACCCCCAAAAATCCCAGAAACCTGCAAAATCGCCATATCTTGGACTGTCCAAGAAGCTGCAACCTGTGCAACGGCGGCACTTTGCAGGCGGCCGTACGACCTCCATAGATGGCCAAACGACGGCACGAGGGGTTCTTCGCGAAGGCCTTGGTACCAGGAACACCTTCCACGTACCAAGCGGCAAGTGCACATCCCATGTGCGACCCACGAACACGACAAACATGGCGACTCATGCACAACGCGAATCGACAAAAACACATGAAATATCATACACAAGATGCCGATTCCGAACGTACCAGCAACCTGGCTCTGATACCACTGTAAGGAAACGATCGGGGCGCAGCGGAAACGCGATTTCCATAGATAGATATCGTTGCCGGCGGTCGGATTGAACACAAAACGGTAAACCACGCACAGGCAGATCTCATCTTTACCTTTACGGGGTTGCGTAACTCCCGAATCTGGGGAGGAGGTGGCGCAGGAGGTGCCGGTGCTTCAAGCCGTTCAAGTGTCCAGCCTCTAGACGTATCCACGCGAGCTCCGGACGCAGACGGGATCTCCTCGTTCTCCACGCGTCTCCCGGATCTCAGCTCCACCATGTGCCTGAGAGAGGAGAGAGAGGGTGGGGGGGGCCCTGGGAGAGAGAGAGGAGGGGGGCGGCCAGGGTTAAGCCTGGAGCTTGGCCCAGGGTTTAACTCTCAGCGTATATTTATAGACACCGCGGTTTTTCATAAAAACCCAGTCATTGTCTATAAAGAACACCTTGCCCAGTCTGCTCGGAACTCTTATGCGTGTGACCCTCTAGGCCCAACTGCTAGTCCAGTTTTCAGCTTATTAAGCTCAATAACTCTTTATTGACTTATGGTAATTAATTAACATCTCATATTAATTAATTACACAATCAATTATCGTCTCACGATAATTGACCGGGCTTCCAATCAAGTTGGGTGCCAAGCAACACCACTTGATCCTGGAAAGCATTGGGGTTCAGCAACCCATTCAAGGAACCTTTTGTATCATCAGTTACCACGTGACTTTAATCCTTCGCTCGTACAATGCTCTCGAGTGCACTTAGGGTATGGTCAACTGTCAAACCTTAATGTGTGTACTCACTTGGATTAGATGCCACATAACAATATCAGAAAACTCCTTTTCTGATAAGTAGTCTTGCCTTGGCCAGGGACTATCAGGCATCCTTCCGTAGAGCATTCACTCTCCTATTACCGAGAGCGAGCGATCCCATATTGACCACACAATCACCTTCGAAGGTATTCCGCTAGATCCGATCACTTAACTGATTAAGACCTCGTGGCTAGAGATCTATAAGTCAAGGTCAAAACCCAGAAGTCCACCAACAAGGTGTCCTTGGTGTCTCAGGTCTAAGGACCAATCACGCCACTGTGACAATGAATCTAGCTGGTTGACAGTTAGGTAACATTACCATCCAGCGATTCATAACGGATCAGTTCAGTGAACTCATTCTCTAATGAGCACCTACAGATTCACCTTAGTGTCCCCACACAAGTGACTATGAGACCAGCCACCCTCATCATATGAGCAGGTGCAACCTGTACTAGCCTAACCGGATATCCGATGTCCTTCTCGGATATCCTCCGACTAGGAACAATTAAGAATATACGTTTAAAGGATATTAATCTCATTGTTATGATCTCATCATAATTAATATCCATTGCGCATATTCATGGACTTCAAAATGAAACGATAAACGAATTACACATAACGAATATAAAAGCCTTATTATTATTATCAAAGAACAAGATTGTACAAGTTATGATTGGCTTGAGGACATCCATAACTAACAATCTCCCACTTGGACTAAAGCCAATCACCTTTAAGCCTTAAACCCATGGACTCAAGGTGGCGCTCAAACACAATTTGAGACAGAGGCTTCGTCAATGGATCTGCAATGTTGTCGACTGAAGGAACTCTTTCCACCACTCCGGTGTTGGTGCTCCCTAGCTGCAGTGAGTAGTACTTTTTGTTGTACTTCTGTACTCTGTACTTTGCTCAGACTCTGAGTTGTATATGTTACAGTTTGGCATATAGTGGAATTTTACAGCTTTGCATGGTGTGTATCTTCTTATATATAGTCTCTTCGGACATCCCTTCCTATCCTTCCGAACTTGTCTCGTGGGTTAGCGGGTCAGAATTCGGGTTACTGGTTGTTACTGGTAATGCGGATTCTGGGTCGTTACAGCTATACTGAAGTTAACTTTTTTATCACTAAGTGTGGGCTTTTATTTATTTTGATTTAAATATTTGGATTTTGATTCCCAACAATTCATGAAAGCTAAGAATGTACATATAAATAGCTTATAGTTATAGGAGTATATTATACGTGTGTGTATAAAAACCGGTCGCCTCTTTGGAACAAGGATAGGCATAATAAAATTTTTTCACATCTTCTTCCTTTGATATGCTTGAGCAGGATAGCCTAACACAGTCAAACTCGTCAATATATATAGTAGAACAAGTTATTAGAAATTTATCTCAACTCTCAAGTGAAGGAGTTACCTGTGAAATTTTGTTAGAACATAATTGTCAAACTAAATTTAAGTTTACTCATGTGGATAAACCTCTATATGAGGTGTTATCCAAGCGTCCCTTGTATTTAAAACGATCGAAAAGTTAAATTTGTATCAATTATTTGTATTCGCTGCCCCTCTCTCCAAAATAGGGGTGTCAATTAGACAGGGCCGATTTAGAGGGCCGGAAGCTCGGCCTGGTTTTAACCGGGTTTGGGCCGGAAAGATGAGCCCGTTAAATTTTTTAAGCCTGGCCCGGAAAAAAATAAGGTCGGATTTGGACTTTGTGAGGTCCGGCCCGGTCGACCCGCCGGTTCGGAAAATATAAATATAATTTATATTAAATATAAATTTTATATTTAGAAAAAGAATTATATGTATTTTTTCTACAATAAATCTACTCAAAAACATAATCTTTTACAAGTTAAATGTTAATATAGATATAAGTAAAATATATATTATTTTTTATAGATATATTATAATAAATATATTAAAATTATATATTATATAAATAAAAATAATACTTTTCTTATTTTTTCGAGTCGAGTCAGACTTTTTTCGAGCTTTTTCTGGGCCGGGCCGGGCCACTCATACTGGACCTACCCCCGGGCCGGCCCATTGACACTCCTACTCCAAAACCTTCACTTGCAAATAGACCGCTCTGCCTATCATTACGGCATAATCACAATAAAAAATGTATAGATAGCTCAAAGGTAACATAGTAATATTTAAAATTTGAGAGATTTGGAATTCAAATTTTATATCTTAATCACAACATTCTTGTTTGGTAAGATTATCAAATCCCAATTTACATCCTTTAAAATCTCTCTAGTATGTGACAAAATTCTTACCTATTTGAAGTCACTTCTTCCGGCCCATCGTGGGGTGTAATAAATTTTTTTAATGATAGAAAAATATAGTATAGTGATGTAGCAACTTAGATTTTTAAAATATAATTAAATAAATAACTCATTATCACAGGTGAAAAATTACAATGAAATTAAATGAAATTTTATATTTGGATATTAAATAATAGATTACAATGAGTGCTAAAAAAATTGAGTCAAGTCATGCATAATTGAGTTGGCAAATGTTAAACAAAGTTTTAAGACGATTAATTTTGATAATGGCTAAAGTTATTATCACATGTGAAAATTAAAATTTACAACAAATTTTATATGTGAACTAAATAATATATTATATAGATTAATAAAGAAATTAAGATAAGTCACACACATTTGACTTTGCAAAATCCTAAAAGACGAAATGAGACAATAATGGTTAATTACAACCCATTATCACATGTAAATAACTAGATAAGCCAACAAATGAAAAGTGATATTTAGGTTCAATAAAATTTATTTGGCTCACGGGGCTTCAATTTTTCTCTACAAAAACGGTAGAAATCGAGGAGGCGTATGCTCGCAAAAAAAATCGGGAAGGAAATAAATATAAGAATCCAATGTTTAAAAAATGAAGAAAGCAAAACCAAACCGAGTCCGCCAGAACGAGGCCTCCGGGTTGGGGATTTGCACCCCCCTTGTGCGCGATAATCGTGCCCGCTTAATTGGCTTCCGTCTCAGGCCTCCTTGAACCACCTAATTTGGACTCAGTCTGCACGTGTGTGTAAATCTCCTTAACATATTTAAGCATGTACTCATATTTAAGATCTTTCAACTTTTTTAGATATCTGATATGGGACAAACCATTATACACACAAACAAAAAAAGAGAAATATTTAAATTCAAAACAGAAAATCAACAAAAACCTCCTCTCCGGGCAAGTGTTAAGGATACTTATGTTTCCCCTGAATTTAGTAAAGTAAAGATATAGACGAGTGAAAACCGTCGAGAGAAAGAGGTGTTGCACTATAATGTTGGTGTCATCCCAAAATAACTAGCTATTTAAGAGGTCCACACCACACTACTATTAGGCCCTCACCCTCAACTAGCAACTTATATGAGACTAACCAATGTTCTCGCACAGCTAAATTCTCTCCCGTTCACGAGCCATCTCCTCGATTTTGGTGGCTACTATGGGACCTTTAGGCGCCCTTTGCCCCCCCCCCCCCCCCCTCCGGTCGCCACCTCTCGAACATTTGTGTGTTTACTCATAAATGTAGATTGAACGGGTTCAAACACCAATTTGTAATGGGCCAATACTATCTCAAAATAATTAACTATTTAAGATATATTCCATATTAAGATAGATCGAGGATAGATATTTTCACTTTATCTCCAATCTATCTTAATACTAAATATACCAATAGAGACTAAAACAATATTGCTGGGTTGACCTATTAATCACACATACTATCCACTCAAATTTTGTAAATTTTAGTCCATCATATTTTATCGTGGTACATACTCCTGCCCATTATCCACAATCTTTTTAGCTTAATTTAACGCAGATTAAAACTGAACAAAATCTAACTTGTCCTGGTTTACTCTGCTCACGTTATTAAGATAATATGTATACCAGTAGAATCTGTTATATCATCTTATATATGTGTGCATATTTATATATCCCTGTAAAAGCCTTATATTTTACATGTTCAATAAGATATAGATTATGTTAGTCTTGACGGCCTTAGACTTCTTAACTCACACTTAGTACACGTAAATCTGATATTTCTCAAGAGAAAATGTTCACTGAGTGACACGGTGCACAGTAAAAAAAGTCCAAATCAGATAGATACAGTAGTGCACAGAGATAATAATAATAATATATATTCCTATAATCTTATATATTCTATACTCTTACAAAATTATTAATATCTTTAGTAAACATAACTATATTAGGGAAAATTACGTTAATTATACATCTGTCACACACTGGCATTGTCAAAGTCAACCGAACAAGTCAAATAAAACAGGTAAAATATAAGACCTTAGAGGGATATACAAAATAAGATTTAGCATATATGTCATTATTTTGATAATATGAAAATATTTAGCAAGGGAAGATTATTCTCTTTTACTTGTAATCTGTACAAAATTAAGCTAATCAAACAAAAGGCAGACAACCGCACGGACGGTCCGATAATAGGCGGTGAATATTATAAAGATATATATATATATATATATGAATTATATAGGGAGTAAAGTATAATACAGATGATTCATCACAGATGATGCATCATTCATGAGGAACATACCCTGTAACTATAATACCATATCTTAAAGAAAAAAAAAACAATTTCAGATTCTGCTACGCTACAAACATTCCGTTCCGGCGTTCCCTACGCTGCCGCCTCCGACTTCGGGGTCGGTGCCCTGTCTGCCGTCTCTCTCTTTCTCTCCCTTTTGTTTTTAGATTGTTTTTTATATCTCTCTCTTAAGAAATTAATTGTATAGTACTGTTTAGATTTATATTTGTGTATATATCTTTTTATAGATACATTTTTTTTTCAAATACTTTTCTACTATAACACAGGGTTCGCCCGTGCCGCCCATACCGCGGCGGCACGGGCGAACCGCACGGTCGGGTCACCCCCAAGGGGTGACCCGAGTGTGCCGCGGCGGCACGACGCGGCACACAGCGGATCGGTACGATCCGGTCCGCTAACTTCAGTTTTTTATTTTCGTACTTTTTTCGTATTCGGTATGTTTAAGTGATCTAAATGATGTCTAATTGAAATAAAAATTTAAACATAAATTAATTAAGATATGATCTAAATTATAGTAATTTTATTATATTTTTTAAATTATTTTTTTGTCAAGTAAAAATTATCCTAAAAAATCAATAAATTGACTTAATCTCAACATCTAGGGGATCTAATGGTGTTTAATTGAGATGAAATTTCAAACATAATCTAGTTAATAGGTGATACAAATTGTAATAATTTTAGTTTAAATTTTTTAATTAATTTTTTGTCAAGTAAAAACTGTCCCAAAATATATTAAGTCGACTTAATCTCAACATCTATGCATCAATAACTCATGATATTTATATTTTTAGAATCAGTATTTTTTTTTAGTAATTATGATGACTTTATATTTGATTTTATTTTCGAAACCAAATGTCGTCCCGTTGAAGTACGTGCACAGAGAGTTCGTCGTACCGCGACAAACTCTGTGTGCACTTAAGGGGTCTAATTAGTGTCTAATTGAGATAAAATTTCAAACATAAACTAATTAAAAGATGATACAAATTATAGTAATTTTATTAATATCTGGGATTAATTAACATTAATAAATGATAGCCCAATATTATACTCAGAAGTGCGCGCTCCGACAGGACGACACCAGAAAATTGTAATGAAAATAAAAATTTGAGAACATCATAATTTTCAAAAAAATATGGTGATATCAGAAATGTAAATATCCGAAATTGTTAACGTACGGATTTCGATATTAAGCCGATGCAACTATTTTTCGGGAAAATTTTCACCCAGTGTAAAATAAATTCTAAAAAATAAACTAAAAATATCATAATTTGTAAAATCATTACATTAGTTTATAGCTAAAATTTCAACACAAATGGACATTATTTAAATGAGTTTATAAGAGGATCTTCGGGTCAGCTAGTTTTTGGGTTAATTACGTCAAGTATTTTCTGGGATCTTCGGGCTAGCTGGTTTATTGGTTAATTACGTCAAATCATTCTTCTCCATCTGCTACAGGCGGCAGTGGTGGTGGTGGTGGTGGTGGTGGTAGCATGTGCTTTTCATTAGAGTATGAGTTCTCGCATGCTACCCAAGATAGTCGAGATCACGGTGCTCCACTAAGCTATTCAAAAAGGTATCAAGCAGATGAGAAAAGGCGACACATAGGTCCTGTGGACAGTAGTAGCTATCAAGGGATTGAATCTGATTTTGAGAGATTGAGCACATAGGACGACACAACATCTGAGGGTGCTAGTGAGGGTCACAGTTTCTTTTCAGGACATACACAGTTGGATCCATATAGACAACATCATGAATATAGTGGCTATTATGCCTCTGGATACTAATATGGTCATGATGGTTCTTATATGCAAATTTCAATTGTTCCACCACCAGGACCTACAATAGTACGTCAAGGAACACGTCAATATTTAGAATATCAACGTATGTACGAAGACCTATATCAAAATTACATACCTTATGCTGATTATTTGCGATTCTTGGAGAGCACTTATAATGTGAGATTTTTCGGAGATGGAAGTTATACCCCCTACTACGAAGGTTTTGTGGACATACATGCTCAACATGATGAGGAAGAGTAGGTAAGAACTTGTTAAATGTCTTTAGTGACATGTTAAGGAAGATGATGCTAATTTATAATTTTTCATGTAAAAGCCTGAATTTAGTAAAGAAAAATGATGAATATGAGGACGACGATATGAATATTGTATTTGGCTTGTATCATGATTATATCCTTAATATTTAGATGAACACTAATTGCTTGTGTCATGATCTTGGTATGATTGTATGTATATTAGATGAATATTAAATGGTTGTGGTGGGTTGACTTAAATGAGTAAATAAATTTATTTATATATTTTCAACCTCTTTATGTGATGTTCTTATGTTTTACTCATTTTCTTTTGAAATTTACTCATTTCAAATATTAACTAAGTCACAAAATTAAAAAAACAAATCAAACAGGTCATTTTCCCACCGTACCTCAGCGGTACGATACGATACGTACCGTACCACGGAAAATGCGGTACGGTCGATCCGGACAGTACGGCGAACCTTGCTATAACATGCTGCCACAGATGTCAAAAAGATATCTAAAGTATTTCATATATATATATATTAAAAATGATAGTAAAAATATATTCAAAGCATATTTTTGACTTTCATCCTTGGGTATGTCGTGCCAGTATCGTGCCGTGGCACGGACGGATCCCCCCACGTGGGTGATCTGAGTGTGCCGTCGAGGGACGCCACGATACAGTTTGGATCGGTACGTACCGATCTGAGTCAGTACAGTGGGACCCGACACGATTCGTTCCTAAACCTTCCCATAAATAAAAATTAATTACTTTAGATCTATTTAATCCTCTATTTTAACACCCAAATAATCACTCAATATGAAATTTCCAACACAAGATAATTAGATGTGATACATTTTTATGGTGATTTTAATTTATTTTCTTAAAAAAATCGACAAGTAAAAATTATCTTAAAAAATAATAAATAAAATTAATCTCGATATTCATGTCTCAAAAGTTCTCGAGATTTATATTTTTTGAATCAACATTTATTTTTTGGTAATTATGGTGGTTTCAGATTCAATCTTGTTATCAGAATCTGATGACGTCCTGTTGAGATACGTGTGGTCGAAAATGATATTGACGTCTGATAGGATCATGGTTGGTCGTGCCGCACCGTGCTAGGGCTCCAACAATTTTATTATTTTAATATGATTTTATCATGTTTCTCTATGCCAAGGCATTAAAAGTAACAATTATTATATTATTTTAATATAATTTTGTCATGCTTTTAAGTAAGTTAGTAGAAGTAGATTGAAGTGGAGCTTAAATGGCTGAAGAAATCCTTACGTGTCAGTCAAAATGGGACTTCGATTGGAGAAACTTATCAGTCGAAGTGGATCTTCAATCGATGAAGAATTCATATGCGTTAGTTGAAATGGAACTTCGACTAATAAGATATTTTAAAGTGTCAGTCGAAGTGTTGACTTAGACTGATGGAGTTCTTAGTATATTGATGTTATTCAAATGAATGAAAAATATTAAATGTAATCATCCTTAACTATTATTATGTGAAAGTGAACTACTTCGAATGTGATTTTCATATGTTTTGACTGTCAAATGTGATATTTATGTAATTTAAAATCATATCTATGTATTAGATTTCATCTTATATATTTGCACTTGTTTATTCATCATGATTTTCATAGGTAAAAATCACACTATTAATTGTTCTTATATATGGTTAAGATGAGGAACGTGAGAACGACGATATAAGTATTGTATTTGGTTTGTAAGAATTGATGATTGCATCATCAATATTAGATGAACATTAGATGATTGTGTAATAATTTTGACATATTTATATGTAATGTTAGATGAATATTAGATGATTGTGTTTGGTTGGCTTGAATGGTTAAATGTAGTTTCATATATTTTTTAACATCTTTATATGATGTTCTTATATTTTATTTATTTTATTTTGAAGTTTACTCAATTTAGATATTGATCAAGTCATAAAATAAAAAAAATCAAAGAGTCACATTTTTCACTGTATCTTAGCGGTACGGTATAATATCGTGTCACGAAAAAATACGGTACAGTCGATTCGTGCGATACAATCAACTTTATTTTCATCAACGGTTGAGGTGGATCGATGATTCGGGCTAACCAATTTGTGGTACGCTTATCAATACATTACAATTTGATTCAATTTATATAAAAATATAATAATAAAAAACAAAAATTTTTTGGTTGGGATTGAATAAATCAGGCATATAAGATCAATGCGGTCCGATAATTTTTTGTTGACAATTGTGGTTTTGTCGCCGGAGATTAAAGTAAAATTTTTTAAGAGTACTGTGTATCCATAAGATGGATATACTTACAAATATAAATCAAAAAGTATTTTTACACAACTAATCTTATAAGAAAGGTATATATACAAAAAGCTCATTTTTTTTTTATGAGTTCGGTTCGCTTTCGCCATTTCACTTTCCTCGGCTCTTGTTTCTGTCACTTTCCGGGCTTTCTCCCTGGCTTTCCGGTTTCCCCGCCATGAGTGTCGTCCTCCCTCAGTCCCTTGGGAACGAACGTCTCTGCCCCGCAGACTGAAGAGGGTGCAGAGGGAGTAGAGAGCGGGTGTAGCAAGCAGCAGAGCGGCAGAAGCCGAAGAGGCGTGGAACGAAGGGAAAGTGACAGGTCCACACACTTGTAGCCAGGAAGGAGGAGAAATAGATCCCTCCCTCCCTCTCCTGGCATCCACGGGGTTTGCAGGTTCTTCCTCTTCCCCGAAGGACAAGACCCACCGGTATTTAGCCTTCTTCATCGTGGGTTTTGCCACCTCCTTTTACCGCTTTGGTTTCCGGAGTTGTGCTTGCATGTGCTGCTCTGGATGGTGCCGACTACACCAAATGGTCTGCTTGTGGTTTCTGGCTTGTAATTGGCTTTTGCCCGATCGGTTATTTGCGTAGTACCGTCATTCAAACAAAAATGTGCCTTATGAACGGAAAATAGCAGTCAAAGATGTAGTCTCCCCCCTTATGCGTAGCAGAGATTTAAAGTGATTCCTGCATTCTTTGGTAATTTTTAATTGCAGTTTGGATGATGGGTCATTTGGCGAGGTGGCAGTTCTTCTTTTATTTGCCATGCAGTTCTCCTTTTGTGACAAAAAAAAACGCATTCCGTTCTCTTCCTCCTATACTGCGTCAATTTTTATTCGGCCGGGTAAGTTTAGTCGCATCGGGCTTTACCACAGGCAAAGCGTCGGTTTTTCCTCTCATTTTGCGGGGTACTGAATGCACCAGACTGGCGGATCTTGGCTTGACCATTAAATTAAGTGGCTCTTGTTTGGTATATGTTTTTACCCCAATAGAGCACCTAGATCTTAGCTGTTATGCTTTAGCAACAATCACCCTTTTTCTCCCACTTAGTTTTTATGTTGGAGTGGATACGTGATCTAGTGAGCATGTTACTCGTTGACTGTTACGGTGTCGGCAGAGAGTGAAGGTGCCATTTCTTGATTTTTTCTTTAAAAATCTGGACCGACGGGGCTATTGGTTTCTGTGGGCTGTCTCCCCCCCTCTTTAATTTGCCTGTGTAATGAAAAATGAGAAAAAAAAAACTAATCTCCTTTCTAACTGGAAGAACAAGACGCGTTTGGGGAAACAACTCGACCAATGTTCTATTTAGAACACTGTTTTTCGTTTTCAGACTGACCACGAGATGACTTATTTGGAATTGAAGAAAGATATGATCCCTATTAGTGCCTTGGGTCTGTTCACTTGGGGAGTTCAAGTCTCTGTAGCATCTTTAAGTCTTTAACTGCTGTTTAGAGCCATCAGTTTTTTTTTCTGTCTAGCATCGGTGGATGGTTGATGAGCCTTAAGTTTTAGCAGCAAAAAAGTGGCAAATCATTGATGCATGTTCTTTTATTGTTTTTCAAGGTTGCTGACATGTTGTTCTCAATCACAATAGTCTTATATTTTCGGAAGATGTCTAAATTAGTAGTTCTGTGAGGGAGGTGCAATATTAAGGTTGATCTACTGTGATGTGGATGCCATTCATAGGTTGAAAACTGGAATAATCCTTCGACAAAAGTGAAGGCAGGTCTATCTATGGTTCTCTCTCCCTAGATCCAGCAGTGGCAGGAGACTTGTGACACTATGCCGCCCACTGTCTATGCTGGTAGCGTTGTCTGTATCCCATGCTCAGCATTGAAGAATGTCTAGATTGTGTGGCATATAGAATATCTTGAAGATCACATCTAACAGGAGAGATCTATTGCCGGTTTCCAGTTCATGGATGTGATATTTGCTTGATGATAGGTCTATATTAGTTTTCTTCCAAAAGGACTGTATTTGTTGTTAGGTTCTTTGCAAGAAGGCAGCTAGTCTCAATGTTAATCCAGCTATTATTATGCAAGAAATGTATTGGGAAGACAGTTAAATAACTGGACTGGGAGGGTGGAATTAGTACTATAGTTGCTGCTTCCAATCCATGCCATTGTCAGCTCTATGGAATTCCTATTTCTCTTTGGAGTGTAAAGCTGTTCCAATATATCATAGCTTCCTTCGGAGAATGGAGAGAGGTAGATATAAAACTAAATCATGGAAGAACTTACAGTTTGAACAATTCCTAGTGGAAGTGCTGCAAGGTTTTGAAGTACCAAAATGCTTGAAACATTGTTGGTCTTGATCAATGTGTGTTTAGGGTCATCCATCATGTTGCTCAGAGAAGATGGATTGGATTTACATAGAAGTAGTAGAGGCCATTAATTCTCTTAAGCAGGATACATATTTCTTGGCCAATGGAGATTGGAGAGAGGGGGAAGAACACAAATTCAGCGTGGGTCCAGCAATTGATAATCAACCGAGTGCAAAATTAAGTCAGGCGGTTTGCTACATGTGAAGCAGGGGGTGAGTCTATAGAATCCTCCCATGCATCTAAAAACAGAAAGTAGGGATAGCCTTGGGAAATAATATCATTGATACTGCGACGGTGGGTATTTGAAAGCAAAATGAGCAAAACCCAGTTATAGAACAAGATGCCACCCAATTTCTTCTTGCTGTTAATACAAAAGAACAGTTTATGAAGTACAGGAATAGCATGGGAGGAGGCTATGTTGCTGGTGGCTTTACAACTAGGGGAAGGTTTTCAGAAAAGGCATCATTTATGTTTATCACCGATTCGTTGTGAGTGACGAATCTTCCTGGTCCTTGTCCAGGTCCTGCTAACGATGCAGGGAGTAAAAGAGAGTCCATATGGAATGTGAGGCCTCTCTTCCTATGAAATTGAGGACCAATGATAGTGAAGTCTACTTCACTTCTTGGATTCCTGGTGGCAATAATTCAAATCAGGGGCCCGATTAGTGCGGTGGTACAGAATCTTCAGTATGGCATGTTTTATAACTTAAAACACCTGCTCTTTTAGCTTCCAAGAGATCTATTAGGAGTATTACAAGAAGACAGCATAAATATGGAAAAATTTAGAAATTTCATATCAAATTGGAGCAATGATGTGTTGGTGGAGAGAGCTGTGGTTTTGGGAGACTAAATTCAGAGCATGGTGGATCAGGTTTAGGAAGTTGTTGCAAACTAGAGGTTGCAAACAATCTCCTAAGGCAACGAACACTTACTAGTCTTTTGAAGGATGGTCATGGGAAGCACCTCACGTGATCTAGGAGAACCTGATCTGCAGCATAGTGACTTGTGCTGTGTCTTGGTGTATAATGGTTTTCACGTTTAATGGCTTTAGGTGTATGACTTGCTTGATTTTGTATCTGGCTGTTAGTGAAGAATCTCTCTTCTACCATCAATTGTACTACTTCTATCTGTTTTAATAAGATTTGTGGTGCAAGAACCACATTGTCGAGAAAAAGTCACATGTTATATCTAGCATAATGAAAGAAACAAGACATCATTTTTGACATGTGAATTTGGGAACGTCCTTTTTTTTGCATAACCCAAAATGGAAACCACGCTAACCAGCACTTTGGATCCCAAACTTGTTCGTATTCATGCATGCTCAAGTCGTGGGTAAGCAATGGGCCCAACCACTACAATGTCTCATGCCTCTAACACAACGAAGAAACAATAAATAAGAAAAATGGAAAAACACATAGGAAATGAAGGCCCTCTATCCTAACATGTCAGCTGAGCCCAAATGATACATCAACGAACTTAATCCCATCCCTCACCCTAGCAATTGTCCGTTGGTTCATCATTAAGCCACAAAGAGGTCGATGATGTCTGGGCTGCATTTCGATGGCCGTACGTGTAAGCTGGGTTGAAGCGGACCTAGGCCCTTGTGCCCTCACCAATCCTCCTTAGGTGGGAGGAACTGGGCCCTGTTGAGTGGGGGTGACTGCGACTTTGCTACCACTCCAAGAGGTCTGGGTCGATCCATTATAGCTCCTCTCGTGAAACCCACATGTCCTCGGTGGTCGAACATCCTCTCCAATGAACCAGTAGAGTTGGTATGGGTCATCCTTGGAAGTGACAATCAGCTCATTTAGTATATGGGCAATCTACTCATGTTGGTCAACAACAGGTGCTAGAGTGGAGGTGGGCACTCGGCTAGTGGATTAGTCTTGTGGCTGCATAGAGTGGGATCCAACAAGCCTAGCAGGAAGTCCACTCTGATACCATGAAGCATGGTTTGGCGTGGCGGATCGAATCGGTCCGATTCGGGCGAATCGGATCGAATCAGGAGAAACCCGATTCGCCCGATTCCCATCGAATCGGACCGATTCCCATGAGAATCGGCCCGATTCAGGCGAATCGTGGCGGATCAGGAAAAACCCGATTCACCCCGATTTCCCGATACGTCGAACCTTGCCATGAAGCTTTCATGATCACATGGTGAAGGAGAGAGATGGAGGAGTGTTGAACCCTACAATTTTCACCAAAAAAATAAAGAAATTTTTAAAGAAAAATGGGTTTTAAAACCCAAAAAACTCCACCTCCAGGTTTAAAAACCCGGAGATGGGTGGTCTCCAGGTTTGGGGTCTCTGGGTTTTAAACCCAGAGTGGAGATAAAACCTGGAGATACCCCTTCTCCAGGATTTAAAACCCAAAGATGGGGCTCTTTGGATTTTTAAACCTGGAGATACCCATATCCGGGTTCTCTTCCCTCCTCTGCCTCTATAAATAGGAGGCCAAGGGCCCTCAAAGCCCCCATGCAGGCCCGGAGCTTGAAGACCCCCTTTGGGGGATGGTGTTCTTGTGATTTTTAAGTGATGAAGACCCCACTTTTGGGGATTATTGTCATTGTTTATAAAAGACCCTTTGGGTGAGGGGAAGCTCATGTTTATATATGTGAAATTACAAAAAGGCCCCCTGAAGGTGGTAATTGCATGAATACTCAAGAAAGGTTGTTAATTGCAATTGTACCCATAAATGAGAGGAAATTGCAATTATACCCAAGGAGGACCAGAATTGCAGTATAACCCTTGAAGAGATGAGAAATTGCAAAATATCCTCTGCTGCTACGAAATTACAGAATACCCCCATCTTTGGGAAAATTGCAGTAAAACCCCTGAAAGGTGGGGAATTGCAGAAATACCCTCCATTATGGGGAAATTGCATAAAACCCTTGTTTTGTGGGGAATTATAGAAAAGGTCTTCAAAAGGGGGATAAATTACAGAAAAGTCCTCGAGGAGTGGTATATTGCGAGGATACTCTTAGACTCTCAGTGGGTCACAAGTTTGTAGAAATGCCCCATGTTTGGAGGACAATTATGGAGAGGCCCTTGGAGGGTGGAAAAATTACATGGAAGCCCCTGAAGATGGTGAATTTACAAAAAAACCCTATGTGGGTCAGAAATTGCAGAAATACCCTAGTTTGTGGGAAATTATAGAAATACCCTCCATTATGGAGAATAGCATTAAAGCCCCTGTTCAGTGGGGAAACTATAGTAAAACCCCTAAAAAGTGGGGAATTGCAGAAATACCCTCTATTATGGGGAAATTACACAAAAGCCCCCCTGTTCAGTGAGGAAATTAAGGAAAAGCTCTTGAAAAATGGGAAATTGCTGAAATGTCCTTGAAAAGACAAAGAATTGCAGAATTGTCATCAAATGGACAGAAATTACATATACATCCTTGAAGAGGACAAGAAATTGCAGAAGCATCCCTGGAAGGGCAAAAATTGTAGACAAGTCCCTGTTGAGGAAAAATTGCAGAAAAGTCTCCAAAAGAGCAGAAATAGCAGAAATTACAGAAAAGTCCCTGAAAGGGCAAAAAATTGCAAAAAGTCCCTGTCGAGAGAAAATTGCAAAAAAATCCTCCTAAAGGCAGAAATTGTAGGAAAGCTCTTGAAAGGGTGAAAAGTGTAGATAAGTCTTTGAAAGGGTAGGAATTGCAAAAAGTCCTTGGAAAGGTTTGTGTACAAGTACAATGTTGTCCAAATCTTCTCAAGATTTCTTCTTCAAAAGACAACATTGGCTAAGTTTTCAGTTCTCTGGTCTCTGAATATGACCAAAACATCTTCGGTGTGCTCCTAGTACACCCCTAGTTTTATGCCATTTTCTTGACTCGGTGGAGCGGGACCTACGTCACTTCTCTGAAGCAGCGTACGCAACAAACGACAGAAATGTTTGGGCAAGTCAAGAACTGACAAAATGCTGGGGAATGTCAGGAAATAGCAGAAATATTTGAAGATGCCAAGACATAGCGAAAACACCTGGGAAGGTCAAGAAATGACATGAATACCCTGGGAACACCAAGAAATGATAGAAACACTCAAGAAAGTCAAGAAATGATGAAAATGCCCATGGATGCTCGAGCATGGCCGAAATACTCAAGAAAGTCAAGAAGTGACAGAAACGTTCGGGAGTGCCAAGAAATGACAATAATATCAAAAAAGGTCAAGGAAATGTCATTTACACCCAAAAAGGAGAATGAATTGCAATTATGCCCATGAAAGATGGAAAATTGCAAAAATACCCAGAAAGGGCGACGATGCCATTGTCGGTCCCAAGCCCGGGTGAGAAAGGAGGAGGGTTTGCATTAAGTTGACAGCCATCAGTAAAAATAATGACAAAGCGCTTCTGTGAGGATTTGGGGATAGCTCCAATTGATAGAAAAATGAGAGAAAATAGACTTAGGTGGTTTAGACACGTGCACCGTTGCCTTAACTCAGCGCCAGTTAAAAGATGTGATAAAATCTTAGTGGATACCAATAAAAGAGTTAGGGGAAGCCCTAAAATGAGATGGTGCAATATTATTAGGAAAGACTTGGACTTCTTGAGTTTAAACACGACTATAGCACTTGATAGAAATTTATGACGGAAAAGAATTCATGTAGCCGACCCCAAATAATGGGATAAGGCTTTGATGATGATGATGATGATGATGACCCAAAAAGAGTAAAAAAAAATTGCAACAAAACCTAAAAAGGGTCAAAAGATACAAACATACCCCGCCTTGTGCGAAAACATCCTTTATGGATATCATGTCAAGTCCAAAGGTCTGATCACAATTAAAAGAGTGTTCATGACTATGAAGCAAATTCAACCGTCCGGTCATGACTGAAGCAAAGTCAATTGTCTGATCGTGACAGAAACAAAGCAAATCAATCCAAACGCAGGCGAAAGCCAATTCAAAGAATCCGACTACGACAAAATGTAATCCTGAAGACCCGATTTCATAATTGGGACCAATTGTAAAAGTCTTTTGTAATTGTAACCCAAATTACAAAAGAAAAAAAATGATATTTTTGATGATAATACAAAGCTATTTTCCAAATTTTTGGACTTTACGCTAAAATGGATCTTGACAGCATTATCAAAGGTATTTGGATTTAATCCGATGTAAATTGACATCGACGTCGGTCAATGAGGCAGGGTCCAATACACGAAATCTAAGTCACCTAATAAAATAATCACGCGGAACAAATGCACCAAAATGTAGGTGCAATCATCCAATAAATGGACATTTAAATTTCTCGCGTTAAGCGAATTTCAAAACCTTTTGTCTGTAAATAGGCTGGCATGCCCGCACAAAAAATGAACAATAATATTATCTTTGTAGATGTAAGAAATTTCGTGTGTTAAACAAGGAGAAGAGAGGAAGAAGATCCCCCAAAGTAGTTTTATGGCAATCTTGTCTTTTGTTATCTTACCTAGTTGAAAAACAGGACTGAAATGCCTCTCTTACATTAACTTAACTGGGGTTATATTTCTGGGACTCGGTAATAGAAGCGTAAGTTATTCTTTTCTTCTCTCCTTTTGCTTGTTATATTCTGAATTGTTATCAATGAATTGTAACCAGGTTTTGGTTACCTTAAGAAAAAACTTGATTGCCCCTGAACCAGGCTGCTGAGCCCGAACTGGGTTTATCTTCTACATCTTTTAAGCTGATAATGTGGATGTGATGTTGCATTTATTTAAGTTAGATTTCCCACATTCCCACCTACCTCAAACACTTTGATTGATGAACTTTATCTCATGGGAAGCCTATATTTGTATGTTACCTTGGCTAAGAAAATCCATTTTATTTTTTCTCTCTAGTTTTTACTCTGGGAATCCTTCTGGGGCTCAAATTATTTGCTCTATGTGTACATGTATCAAATGTTGATTCTAGTGCTAGAGGCTGGTCTTGTTATTCCTCATGGATTTTGTTCTTCCATATATTAACTGAATGAAACCCTGCCTTTTATTGTTCAGAGAAAAAGGAACAACGTACATCCATATTGGATTCTGTTCTTCTGTAATAACAGGAAAAATCTCAGCTTTTATTTGCTCAAAAGAAACAAATAATTATTTTCCCGATCTATATGATCACATCAAGTTTTATTCCTCACTAGGAGTTATCTTCATAAAGTTTTTGTCTAGCCATGGGGCTGTAGGCATTGAAAGTGTCAAGTAATGAACTCAGCCTACAATGTGGAGCAGCTTCAGTTGGCTAGTTCTCATTCATATATGGTGTTCTAGGGGTGGAGGACAATGGCAAGTCTAGGATTTCTCAATCGCAGGTTTGTTGAATTATCAATTCTTTGTCAAATCATCTGTTGTTTGTTGATATTTTTGTCTGTGTCAGACCTACTTTATGCTAAGTTACTCTTTTCCAAGTATTGCATCCTGTGGTTGCAGTAGTCTCTTGAAGAAACCAAATGAGAGTATGAGGCTTTTCATAACAACAGTGATTGGCTTAGTGTTTGGCTTCTTGGTTGGCATTTCCTTTCCATCAGTTAGCATAACGAAGGTGAAAAAGGTTACCTTTTTCCTTCCCCTTTTGGTTTGCTAATGATTATGTAGAGGTTGATTTCCTCCCTGTAATTTGATGTTCCAGTTTCACTTCCCATTCAGCATTATTTCGCATGTTGATGATAAGAACTCTGGAATCACAACCCAAGCATTGCTAAATCATGCTTGGACCAGTACAAAAAACCGGAATAGGGGCAATTCCATTCTTAATGCAAATGGCATGCTAAAGGTACTTTGTTAGTTTAAGACTGACCTGGAAGTCCTATCATAAAATTTTCTTTAATTTCTTTACTCAATTTTTATTGCTGTAGAATAACACATTGTGATGAGAGTATACATGAGTCTGCTGCATCTTGCACAAAATAATGGGCCATTCCGTGGTATCTTGTGTGTTTTTGGCTTCACTTTTTTTTTTGTCTTATTTGTTCGCTTGTTTTATTAGAAAAGGTGGTTACTCATAGTTTTTTATGGCTCTCGACTAATATTCCTTTCTATTTTTTGAAGTGATGTGTGAATATGTTCCTTTTTCTTTCTTTTGTATGTACTTGTATAGCTTGCACTGAAATGGCTGCCAACATCTGGACCTTAACCTGTGACCAGACTTATTTTTCATGTATTGAAGATAGGACAGATCATGGGTTAGTAGTCTGGATCAAGGCTGGTTTCTATGTATGTAGGCTGAAGTTCACTATCAGACCCATAAACTTCGACCCAGTTGACATGCGCTATTCTTTTATGATTTCCAATTGTGCGGCCAGACACACAGCTGCCATCTCCTTTCCTCCTTTCATCTCCTATTATTCTTCTTCTCTTTCTCCTGCATGATTTGACTATGAAAATGTTTGTGGTATCAGAGCAATTGTCTGTTCAGAGCCTGCCTGGGTCTTCCTTGTGCAACAACATGCCATTTGGGTGCATTCTGGTGGAGCTCCAGGTTTGTTTCATTGGTGAGCAGCGGAGTTGGAGGAGCATTCTGCCCTCCATGTGAAGATCCATATTGGCCGATTCCTGTCAGGATCACCTATGCTGATCTGGTTTCTGGGGGGGAGGGGGTGATCCGAACCATGGATGGGAGTTTCGACCAAAACTGGTCAGTTTCGTTTCGATTTTTTATTTTTTTAAAAAATTGTATTTTAATGGTTTCGGCTGCCAATCCCATTTGGTTTCGGACCCGATCGAAACCGAGTCCGAAATCGAAAACTTCATCCTTGATCCGGACTGATCGAATTTGAATTTGAAAAGGTGGGGGATGAGCATGGGAAAGTGGAGGGGTTTTTCTTTTTCTTCTTTCATAGGCCTATGGGGTGTGGAACATGCGGAATTTCTCTCTTTAAAAAAAAAGATGTTAATGATATTCGTTTTGGTGCAGGAGTGCTAGTTTGTTTAACAGACACATTTAAAATTCGCTTGATGTGGGAATTTACATGTCCATTTATTGGACGATTGCACTTGTATTTTGGTGCATTTATTCCACACGGTTATTTTATCAAGCAATTTGGGATTATGTGTACTGGATTTTTTCCCACCGACCGAAGTTGATGTTAATTTATATCGGAATGACTCTTAATACCTTTGATTCTCTGTCAAAGAACGCCTTTCGTCTAATCATCTCTATTTGTTGTGACATTAATGATCCCTTCTCTTGCAAAGAAACTTGAAGACTTTATTGCTTGTTCATATGTAATTTGAATTTCAACTGGTCTTTCAAGACCTTTACAAATGGTACCGATTATGTAATCGGGTCTTTAGAATTACATTTGGTCACAATCAAACCCTTTTGAATTTGCTTCTGTCACGATCAAACCATTGACTTTGCACTTCATCACGATTGGATCATTGGATTTAAACTCCATCACAATTAGACCGTTGGATTTGTTTCACGATCATGATCACTCTTCTGACTGTGATCGGACTTTTAAGTTGACTTGATGTCCTTTGTGAACATTCCCGCCTAAGGCGGGGGTGTATTTGACCCTTGACCCTTCTTGGGTCTTGTTGTAATTTTTGATCCTTCAGGGTATTTTTGCAATCTCAAAACCTTTTCTGGTTTTTTTTTTTGTAGTTTGGTACCCTTTCTGGGTATTTCTACAGTTTTGTGTACTTTCTAGGCATTTCTGCAGTTTTGTACCGTTTCTGGGTCTTTCTGCAACTTTGCGCCCTTTTTGGATCTCTCTATAGTTCTGTACCCTTTTTGGGTATTACTGCAACTTTGCATTCTTTCTGTCTCTCTACAGTTTTGTTACTTTTGTAACCTTTCTGAGTGTTTCTACAACTTTGCACCCTTTTTAGGTCTCTTTGCAATCCGTACCCGTTCTCACCATTTTTGCAGTTTTGTACCTTTTTTGGGTATTTATGCATTTTGCACCCTTTCTGGGTCTCTGTGAAGTTCCATACCCTTCCTGGGTATTTCTGTAGTTTTGTACCCTTTCTAGATATTTCTATCGTTTTTTGGCATCTCCGAGGTCTTTCCAATCATTTGTTCACTTTTCTGAGTACATTTGTCATTTCTTGACTTTGTCGGATATTTATGTAATTTTTTGATTTTGCCTGGGCTTTTATGTCATTTCTCGACTTCTTTGGACTTTTCAGTCATTTCCAGGGACATCTGCCATTTTTTGGCCTTCTCATACTTCTCTGCCATTTATTGGCATTCTTTGACATTTGTGCCATTTTTGGCGTTAGCATTCCTGAGGATTCTTGGTACCATCAGTCTTAAGTCGAACTCAGGAGAGCGCACGCCGCTTCAAAGAAGCGGCATGGGTCCTGCTCCACCGAGTTGGGCAAATGGCATGAAACCAGGGGATCAAAGAACTGAAAACTTGGCCAATGTTTTTTGAAGAAGAAATCTGGAGAATATTTGGCGAGCATTGTATTTGTGCCTTTCCAAGTATTTTTTTCTGCAATTTTTATCCCTTGGAGGGACGTTTCCACAATTTCTTGCCTTTCTAGGACTTTCTTGCAATTTCTATCCTTTGGAGGGACTTTTCTGCAATTTCTGTCCTTCTATGATGTTTCTGCAACTTATTGTCCTTTTGGAGATGTACGCAATTTCTGTCCTTTCGAGGACTTTCCTGCAATTTCTTGTCCTTCTGAGGACGTTTATGCAATTCTCACCCTTTGGAAGGTATTTCTGTAATTCCTGTCCCCTCAGGGACTCTTTTGCAATTTCCACCCTTTGGAGGGTATTTCTGCAATTTTTGTCGCTTCAGGGATTTTTTTTTGCAATTTCCCATCACTCAGGGGGTTGATTTGCTATTGACCCTTTGAATGAGGGTTTATTTGCAATTCTCCATTAAACAGAGACTGATTTGCAATTCTTCCCCTAAATAGGGGCACTCTTGTGATTTTCCCTAAAACAGGGACTCGTGTGTATTGTGTAATCTTCCCCACAATAGGGGCAGAATCATAATTTTCTTCCAAACAGGGGCTTCTTTGCAATTTTCCTTTGAACAGGGACATATTTGCAATGTTCCTTTTAAACAGGGACTTCTTGACAATTTTCCCTTGAACAGGGGCATGTTTGCAATTTCCATTGAACGGGGCCTTCTTTGCAATTTCCTTTGAACAGTGGCATATTGCAATTCCATGCCTTTCCCGGGTCTTTTTGCAATTTTATGGCTCTTCTTGGGTATCCATGCTAACTTACCACCTTTTAGGGGTCTTTTGGTAATTTTACATGCACAAAACTCCACAAAGAGGACCTTCATGCTCTGAAGACAACGAACCAACCATCCCCCTAAGGGGTCTTTTTCTCCCCTATGGGGGGGGGGGGTCTTCCGGAAAGTCAAGTCTCCAAGCTTCAAGTCTCTCCAGTCTCCTCCTCCCTCTTGCATGGCCTTCTTATATAGGAATTGAAGAGGACGAAAGGAGGGCCATTGGCCATGTTTTCAGGCCAAGGCCCCTAGGGTAAGTTTGGATATTTTATTTTTTTATTTGCATGAGAGAGGGAATTGGGCCGAGGGCCCTACCCGTGGGTGGGAAAACCCTGCTGAGGGGAGGGGGTTTCCTCAGTAGGGTTTACCTGCCTAGGCGGGAAACCCACCAAGGGTCCCCGACGGGGAAACCCCACCTCGGTGGCGTACCCTTGGTGGGGCTTGCTTGCCTAGGTGGGAAATCCCACCGAGGGAGGGCCCCCCTCGCTGGGAAACCCCAAGGAGGGTGGGGTACCCTCTCTGGGGTTTGCCCGCCTAGGTGGGTGTTGAACCCGAAAAATATCGGGATTTAAACAAGTCCCGGGTGGCAAACTCGTCCGGAAATCCACGAAAGGCTGGGAAGAAACTCCGGCCTCCCTCACTCGAACACCTGAGATAAATGGGTTTGAGTTCGGATGTCCACCCAGAACGAGCCGGAGGACGACGCTTAAAAAGGCCCGTCAATGGCGGAAATGCACGCCCCGGACAGTCGAAACTCAATGTCCGGACTCGCGTTAAAGATCGCGTATGACTCGGATGGGTTCAAAAAGGTGAAATGCACATGCCCTCCGAAAATGAGGTCAAACGCACGCGAAACGGGCAAAAACGCACGTCAAATGCACGTCAAATGCATGCGGGCATGTGTGCGCACGTGTGCCGCACGTGCCATGACAAACCAGCAAAACTCCCAGAAATCCTCTCGGAAATGACCAAGGACGGAGAGGGGCACCGGTCTGTGCCTCCTCCAGGTAGGGAGGGGCGCCAGTCTGCCCCCCGCCAGGCAGAGAGGGGCGCCAGTCAGGCCCCTGACTGGCGGCCCCCTCAGCCAGCAGGAGGGGCGCCAGTCAGGCCCCTGACTGGCGGCCCCTCAGCCAGCCAAGAGGGGCGCCAGTCAGGCCCCTGACTGGCGGCCCCCTCAGCCAGCAGGAGGGCCGCCAGTCAGCCCCCTGACTGGTGGCCCCCTCAGCCAGCCAGGAGGGCCGCCGGTCAGCCCCCCTGACCGGCGGACCCCACCTCAGCCAGCCAGGAGGGCCGGACCCCCCTCCGCTTGCAGGAGGGGCGCCATTCAGGGCCCTGACCGGCGGCCCCCTTTCTGCCAGCCAGAGAGGGCCGCCGGTTAGGCCCCCTAACCGGCGCCCCCCCTCCGCCAGTCAGGCCCCTCGCGGGGCACCCCGCCGGTTAGCCCCCCTCAAAATCTATAAATAGGGGGCACTACCCCCATTCAAAGAGAGGCGATTCGGCCCCAAAAAAGGCATGCCATTCGGCCCCAAAAAAAGGCGGATTCTGCCCAAAAACCAGGCCAGCCAAGAAAGAGGCCGAGCACCGCAGCGAGCGTCTCGCAGAGAGTCGCCGAGAGCCCTACGTGCGCGAGCTTATATAGGCCGCACGTACGGGGGAGAAAGTCTTGGCGTCTGTCGGTGTTCTGTCCTCCGCGATCGGGCTCTCCTGCGCTCGTCCGTGAGAAGACACCACAGGTTGTCATACGACCCCGGCGTTTTCACTTAAGTCCTCCGTCGTCGTCAAACGACGCACGTCGAGGCCATGTTTAAGTCCTCCGGTGTCATAAAACGACACTCGTTGAGGCACATGTTTAAAGTCCTCCGTCGTCATCAAACGACGCACGTCGAGGCCCATGTTTAAAGTCCTCCGTCGTCATCAAACGACGTACGTAGAGGCAACGTTGCTCAGGCGGAGGCGCAAACACCCCGCCAGGGGCATACCCCCATTTGAACAGCACGCCGAATCGGCCTAAACGCGCCATCTCCGGCCCAAGCTCCCGAGTCTGTCCGTGCTCAGAGCGTGATCCGTGCGTGAGCTTAAATAGGCCGCACGTGCCGACACCCGTTGGTGTTCCGTCCTCGGCGTTCGGGCTGCATTGCGCCACGTCCGTAGGGACACGCCACAGGTTGTCATATGACTCTCAGCACATGTACTTAAGTCCTCCGGCGTCATAAAACGACGTACGTCGAGGCGTGTACTTAAGTCCTCCGGCGTCATAAAACGACGTACGTCGAGGCATGTACTTAAGTCCTCCGGCGTCATAAAACGACGTACGTCGAGGCATGTACTTAAGTCCTCCGGCGTCATAAAACGACGTACGTCGAGGCATGTACTTAAATCCTCCGGCGTCATAAAACGACGCACGTCGAGGCATGTACTTAAGTCCTCCGGCGTCATAAAACGACGTACGTCGAGGCATGTACTTAAATCCTCCGGCGTCATAAAACGACGCACGTCGAGGCATGTACTTAAGCCCTCCGGTGTCGTAAAACGACGTACGTCGAGGCACATATGTTTAAGTCCTCCGGTGTCGTAAAAAGACACACGTTGAGGCATGTTAATCTGTGGAGGCACAAACACCCCACTGGTAACACACATGTACCCACTACCATGTAAGCGTCCGACGGAGGCACATACACCCTGCCGTCGACGTCCATGTACTTGGCTTGTTACATACACGCCCAGTGGAGGTACAAAACCCCACTAAAGGCGTACATGTAAATGTAAACGTCATGTCATAAATATAAATGACATGAGCATGCTTGAATAAAATTGTGGAAATTCATTTGTCATCTGCCTTTTCTTCTTTAAATTTCGGCATACGGTCTTTTAACAAACATTACGCATCCGAAGGTATTCGAGTGTTATACTCGATGTAAATGAAACATCGACTTCGGTCGGTGGGGAACGGTCCAGTACACGACCACTCCAATCGCCCTGAACGCGAGCGCACGCGGAAAATAAATTCGAGGGTATCAGGGCTCGCACCCAATACTCCTCATAAAATAATCTTTGTCTGTTTCTCGCAAACAGTCTGGCACGCCCACGCAAAAGATCCATCTCGAAGACGAGAGGGATGGATCGAAAGAAAAAATGAGAAAGAAAATTTCCGCGTTCCAACAATCTGGCACGCCCGGTGGGACTGTTCCTGCCTTCCATGCATATGTAAAAAGACCGTATGCCGATATAGAAATAAAAGATGACTAATTTCCACATCACAGGTACAAGGAGCGAAAGCCAGCGACAGAAGCCCGTCTCCACCTGCAACTCAAGCTTGCTCGATGGCCGCCGTCACCTACGGTCCGCAAGTCATCGCATGCCACGCCAAATGTGGCTACCTCGCCGTCCCGCTCGTGTTCGGCGACTTTCCTGCAGTGGTGGGATCCCCCTACTTCCTAGGGGTGGTCCCCGCCGTCCAAGCTACTCCAAAGGCGGCGCCCAAAGCTACTGCAACTAGGGGCACCAAACCCCGTTCAAGCCAAGACCGAGTCTTCTCGGTTAACACAATCTCCTGCATCGCAGTCCCTAGAAAACGGGGGCAGCGCCAGGGACGCAGGGGCAGCAAGCCCCACGCGGTCGTCTCCAACTCCGGGAAAACGGTGCTCGTTGGCGACATCCGCGTCAGGCTCGATGGAGGCGAGCCGATACTGCCCCGGGACAGAAGCGTCCCCACGGTGGCAACCTCCAACAAATTCGCTCCCCTCCAAGGGATGCGGCAAGAAGATCGGGATTCCCCAAAAGGAGCCCGACAGGGGCAGGCATCAAGCTCGGCGCCCCAGCCGCCTCGCAAAATGAGGCAAATGTGGGTGACCAAGCAGGAAGCCCGCCAGATCAAACAGGCTAGAGCGGATCAACCCGCCGAAAGCCCCAAGAAGGCGACGGTACTTGGGCGAGAAAAAGCCCAAGAAGCCGAACCTCCTCGTCCCCGCGGACACAAACGCAGGGGCATTTATAGGAAGCCCAACTTCGTCCCCGCCCAAGCGGAAACTGCTGAAGAGGGAGACGCGAGTCAAGCCGGAGCTTCCACACCTCGAGTCTCGGTCTTCGAAAGACTGAGCGCCTCAGTCTTTTCCAGGCTGGGAGCAGCAATCCGTCCAAGCGCTCAGAAGCCCAAGAAGCGGAGAGTGCAGCGGACGCCTGAAGAAGGTGGAGGCATGAAGATCTTCACCTGCTACGCTTCTGGGAGGGAAGCACCTGGGCCATCCGGCATCCCTGCGGGAGCGCTCAGGATAAATGAGTCCGGACAGGACGAGGAAGCTGTCCTCCGGTACACCCGGAGTGCTGCCAGGAGACTTCTCCAAGGGCAGCAAGGCACTCAGGCTGAGCCCTCGAACCTGGGACAACTTCTCGAGCCTCCACTCGATCGCGATCAAAGGCCCCTTCCGGGTCAGGTCCAACTGGACCCCGAAGGAGGGGAGGAAGACGAAGTCGCCAGCCTCCGCCTCGGAGATCAGCAACTGCCGGCTGACGGAGAGCAAGCCGAAGTGTTCCTCATGCCGCCAACCAGGGCCGCCTTCCAAGCGATGACGGACGACGCCAAGTATGATTTCATACAGCGTTGGCAGGCTGAAATGGCCGCTCTCCTGGCCGAGCGAGGACAACAGGGGGGCAAATGCGCCACGCCGCCTAGTGCCGACGGCAAACCAAAATGCTCGGACAAGACATCAACAAGGCGACCTGCCCGATGTCAACACACGCATAGCCGCGGTCAACGACTATACTGTCGATCCGGTCCAACAGCCACGCAGGGGCATAAATTCCCAAGCCTCCGCGGCTGAAGATATCGTCGCCCAGCGGCGAATGATTGAGAAGATCGTGGACGATCGCTTTGCTCAGCGAGGCGAGGGAACTGCCACTGTGGATCTCTACAGTGTGCCGTATCCCGTCCACCATCAATTCAAGAAGCTGCCACCGGACTTTCCTAAGGCGCCAAAGTTGCAGAAGTTTGATGGACAAGGCTCGCCAAATGAGCATCTGGCCTACTATATAACGGCCATGGGAGAGTTGGCATTTGACGAATCCTACCTCCTCCGCTACTTCGCAACGTCCCTGACAGGCACCGCCTTCCAGTGGTACTCCAGGCTGAGGCCCAACTCCATTGTCGATTGGGCCGACCTCCAAAAGAAGTTCATCGACCGTTTCCAGACGGCCGAGAGAAAGGTGTCGCTCGCAGAGCTGTGTTCCCTCAGGCAAAGAAAAGGAGAAACGACACTCGACTTCATCAAGCGGTGGCGTGACTTCAGCATGAGGTGCGACAACCCCCCGACACAAGAAGATGCCATAACCATCTGTCGACGGGGCCTGGCGGCGCAAATAAGCGAAAAGCTGCTGGGAACAAACATCAAGGGTTTCGACCAGCTCAACGCGGTCGTGGCGGAGATCGAAATGTTCTTCGCCGACAACCCGATGCAAGCTCCCCCAAAAATTAAGCCGGGCAAGGAGCGCGCTGTGGGCAGAGAAGCCAATGCTGTGGACTTCGCCCCGCAAAGCAAGGGGAAGAAGGTCATGACCTCCGGCGCTCCAAGCAAGAAGGTGGAAGAAAAGCCGCCTCCAACTTCGCTGCCACAGCGTATGAGCACGCCGTATTCCTTCAAAAGGGACCATACGAAGATGCTCTTCAAGCTGTGCATGAAGAATGACTTGCTCAAGCTTCCGGCCTTGAGAAGACCAAGTGAAGCGGATAGGGTGGATGAACCAAATTACTGTCTCTACCACCGCATGCTGGGGCACTCCGTCGAGGACTGCTATGTCTTTAAGAACGAGGTACAGAAGCTGATCCAGAGTCGCCTCATCACCATGCACGAACATTTGGTCGATCCCCCACAGCCCCATGCTTGGGACCAATCGAGGCAGTCGGCCAATGTCATCCATGTCAATGCGCCGCCTCCCGAGCCAGAAGACCCCGAGGCAAATCCTTGGGACACTCACTCCACCAACGGATGGGAGCGGGATCACCCCTCAGCCTCGGAGCACAGGACGTGGTCCGAGACAATGCAAAACCTGGAAAGACAGGTCCAGTCACTGCGGCACGGTCAGCGCCAGACGTTGGTGTACCTGAGGACCATGCAAGAGAGCCTGACAACCCTCCAGCAAGGACTCCAAGGGTCCGCGGGCACATCTGCGCCCCGGATGCGCCCTCCTTGCGGGGGGTGGATCTCGGAGGAGTCTTCGAATCCGTCTGATGACGAAATCGCCGGGAGATTGTACTCCTTCCCGCGACATCGGACACTGGCACTCTACCGCACCTGCTTGCGAGCAGGACTATTGGGTTGCCAGCCGCCAACAAGCGTCCCGCCAAACTACTGCATATACCATCAAGATGCAGGGCACGCTTTGGAGGACTGCCACGTCTTCAAAGACAAGGTTGAAGCATGGGTCAACCAAGGGATTATTGACTTGGGCAACTCCCGGGTCAACCCGCCGCAGCCTCACATCCGCGAGTGGACGGACCATTCAGCTGACGTTGTCACGCATACAGTCAACGTCATCGACCCGCCGGAAATTTATACACCGGTGGCCTTCACCTTTCCGGACCCGGATATGATAGAAGGCGGCTCATCAGGCGAAGCCTCTACTTGGTGGTGCCCGGGAGGGAGAATCCCCCACCACAGTCACTTGGCGACCGGAAATGTTGGGGAAATCTTTGAGAAGCTCCTGCAACGAGGTGTCGCGATGGCTCACACACCGCCGCCGACATACACTGAAAGGGAGCTGAATCACCCGATGTACTGTCGGTATCACGCCATGCTGCTGCACCCCACAGACAGGTGCCCTGATGTCCGGGACTGGGTCGAGTCCCTTATTCAAAAGGGGAAAATCGACCCGGAAGGCAATTCCATGGTCCTAATGAGAGCCAGGGAAGCAGCTCAGCGGGAATTCGAAGAAAGCGACTATACGCACTTCAAGAACCTCCAAGCCCCCGAAGCTGATGAACGAGGATGGCTCGTACCGCCGATGTCGTCCATAGCTGACACTGAAGGCGCAAGCTTGGCGCAGCAATTCAGGGATATATCCCTGAAAGAGCAGCCCACCTCAAGATATAATCAAGAGGACCCGGATATGACAGGAGGCGGCTCATCTGACGAGGCCCCTGCCTTATGGTATCCCGGGTGGCGGGTCTCCCCGAACCCCTTTGCGACCGCAAAGACCGGGGAGATCTTCGAAAGACTCTCGCAGCAAGGCTGTGTAAAGGCGCACAGGCCGCCACCAACATACACGGAGAGGGAATTAAACCACCCCATGTATTGCAAATACCATGCCATGCTGCTGCATCCTACGGATATGTGTCCGATTGTCCGAGACTGGGTCAAGTCCCTCATCCAAGAAGGGAAGATCGACTCGGAAGGCAACCCGACGATCCGAGCCGAGGCCAGGGAAGGAGTCCAGCAACAACTTCCTCGGCGAAAGAAGGGGTCTAGACGACATCAAGTCTCCCCTCCCCATGAGCAAACTTCGGAAAATAGAAGTAAGGGGCAGTGCTTCGAGAACTCGCCTCCGCGAATACTCAAGCGCCAAGAAAAAGACTGCAGGGGCAAGAAGCCGGTGACAGAGCCAGCCGCCCCGGAACCGAGCCCCTATTGGACCGAGTTCCAACAACTGCCGCCCGAGGTAGTCGAGCAGGCAATTGGCTCCACTTTCCAGCATCAACAAGAGGAAGCTGGTTGGACGACGGTGGCCTCCAGAATGCGCACTCTATCAACATTCCCTAAGAGGGGAAGGTCGCATGGTCGTCTTGGCCGGGAAACCACCCCTCAAGCGACAGAGCAAGCCAGGCCGCTGACGCCGCTCGAAATGGCGCGTGCGGTGCAGCAAGAAAAGAACCGGCGCAAGAACATGAAGAAGCGCCTAAAGAAGCAAGCTGAGCGAGAGGAGGCCGCGGCAGCCCCAGCAAAGCTCACTCCACTCCAGAAGCTGCAAAAGCTCATTGACGATCTGGAGGAGTATATTCCCTCCAAACCCACTTGGGGAGTCCCTCTGGACATATACATCCCGTGGGAAGAGATGGAGCGCAAAACAAGGCTTAAAAGCTGGCTCCATCAAATGCTGCAAAGGGCTCAAGAAGGCGAGAAGCTGCCTCTGCCCGAAGAACTGGCCATCTTCTATAAGGAAGATGAACTCACTATCGAGAAGCTGGAAGAAATGCTGAAAGACTTCTCGTGCAACATGGTGTCGATACCGCCGCCTGCAAGCTTGCAATCACCGGCCGTTACGCCCCTCGTGGCAACATATCGGCGCCGCAGCCGAGGCAAAGGAAAGGGCCGTGGACGAGGAAAGAAATCCTCCCCGTCCCCCAGCAAGAAAACTAGCTCGCCCGACCTCGGCAAGACTATTGTCTTCCGAGGAGAAGAACCTCAGCCCGCCCCGAAATAGAGGTGCGGGCGAACTCCTTCATCTTCGACCCATCTGACGAGGAAGAAGAAGAGCAGCGGGACATCGCTAGTGGGCTCTCCGATCGGAGGGCCGCCCAGCCAGTCCCCTTCGCCCTGTCCGACGACGAAGAGCATGGGGGATGGGCGATCCCCAGCAAGTTTCTCAATCGGAAAACTCCTGTCTCGGCCGACCGGTCGACTCCACCCAGAAGTGGCAACGAAGAAACTGCCGCCCCGGAGGAGGATGGCCTAGGCTCGTTGTTCGAAGAAAAGCCGGACGAACAGCCAGTGGCAAGACGGGTCAACCAATTCGGGCAACCGATAAAAGCCCTGGAGGATACCATCCCACCGTTGGATCAAACCCGTGCCCGGGCTGACCGCAAAATCATACAGCATATGAAGCGGTTCCCGACCAACATCACCATATGGGATGCCATTGCCTGGAGCAAAGAGTTGAGAACGGCGCTCGTCAAAATCTTGCAAGAGCCCGAGGTCTACGAAGCTGACGTGACCGAACTCCAGGCGCAAGCCCTAGAAACACTGGTGGCGGAGGTGACCTTCTCCGACAAGGACATGCTGTTGCCGACGCTATACCACAACCGCCCGTTGTATATGCAAGGAAAAGTCAACGGGCATGAGCTCAACCGGATCCTGGTTGACCCCGGGGCGTCGATCAACATCATGCCCCTGAAGACCTTCAAGTCTTTATATCTCACGCCCTACTTGCAGAGGGTAAATGACATCCGAATCGCTGGATTCAACCAGAATTCTGAGAACGCCTTGGAAAGGTGGAAGTACAGCTGGCCATGGACGGCCTCACCACTAAGGTTGTGTTTTACATCATCAATGCAAACACGTCTTACAAAGCCCTCCTGGGAAGACCCTGGCTCCATGAAAATCGGGTCGTCCCCTCGACTCTCCACCAATGTATAAAATACGTCAAAGAAGGAGAGCAGCATACGGTCTTTGCCGACCGGGCCCCGTTCCGCCCAAATGAATGCAACCTGGCGGACGCTCAGCTATACTTCGGTGAGCCTCTCGGCAAGCCAACCACCGCGTCAAAAGGCAAGGAAAAACAAAATGCCGACGCAAACCAAGCAAGCCAAGATCGGGACGAGGAAGAGCTCTTCACGGTCAACAAAGACCTCCTTGAAGCTCATCGGCTCAGCCGCCTCGCCGAATCCACCACGCCCGGCCAAGTTGTCCAGAAAGGCGTGAAATCAACTATGAAGCAAACTCCGTCGGCGAGATCATCAACCGAAGCATCTCCTTGCCGCCGGCGTACATGCAGCTGCCCTTCCATAGGGAGGAGCAATGGGTGGAGCGACTAAAGACGTTCGTTGTCACCCATTACAGAACCGACAGTCTCGAAGAAGGCGAGACGCCGAAGCCGATCCTCTTCTACAAAGGAGACCCGCTTCCTTGTGGGCCCCTCGAAGACGACTTCGGCTGGAGCCGAGCGACTCAAGTCGCCCCAGAGCCCGTTCAAGAAATGGACGACATGCCCGAGCACATCAAGGAATTGTGCCAAAGGCAAAAGATTGCACAAATGCAAGACCCCTCGCGACGGGAGTACTTCCATCGGCTGTGGTACCCGAAGCAACTCCGAGGGCAACCGCCCTATTGTGCCAAAGACACTCGGGGGTTGGGCTATGGTCAGGAGGCGGAATGCGAGGCCTATCATACGGTCAATACCGCAGGGCTCGCGCCCTCACCTGACCAGTGCCCTCCCGGGGGGCAATCTCCTACCCCCGCTACAAAGCAGCAGCAAGGGGAGGTCACCCTCGTCCTATCAAACGGGACGTCGTGCCAAGAAGCACCTCAAAGCGAAGGAAGTCATTTCTGGCCGATCACAGAAGAAGGCTTCAGATATCATGACGTCCACGTTGCTGACTCCGATGAAGAAAAGGATTTCATCGACCTGCAGCCAGCACCCCGTGAACTCGAAGACGGCGGACAAGCTACGGTCGACGAACTGGTCGAACTCGACCTCGGGAACCAAAGAACCCCGACCAATCTTCGTCAGCGCCCTTTTGAACGAGGAAGAAAGACAGTCATACCGGCAACTCCTGCTGGAATTCAAAGACTGTTTCGCGTGGACATATAAAGAAATGCCAGGCCTGGACCCCTCCGTGGCTGAGCACGAGTTGTCCATACTCCCCGCAGCGAAGCCGGTCAAGCAGGCCCAACGGCGTATGCGCCACGAGCTGGAGCTGAAAGTAAATGCCGAGGTGGACAGACTTCTTCAAGTCGATTTCACCGAGCCATGCATCTATCCAACGTGGCTAGCCAACATAGTGCCGGTCAAGAAAAAGAACGGCGAAGTCCGATCTGTATCGACTACAGGGACTTGAACAAAGCTTGCCCAAAGGATGATTTCCCGTCCCGATCACGGAAACTATGATCGACATGACCACAGGGCATGAAGCGCTCTCCTTCATGGACGGGTCGTCGGGCTACAATCAGATCCGCATGGCCCCCAAGATAAGGGTCATACCGCCTTCAGGTCCCCTAAAGGGATCTACAACTATAAAAGAATGCCCTTCGGCCTGAAGAACGCCGGAGCCACCTATCAACGAGCCATGACCAAGATCTTCGGAGAAATGCTCCACGACTCGGTTGAGTGCTACGTTGATGATCTGGTCGTCAAGACCAAAAGGCGGGAAGATCACCTAGGCGACTTACGCCAGGTCTTCGAAAGGCTTCGCCAACATCAACTGAAGATGAACCCGATGAAGTGCGCCTTCGGCGTATCGAGCGGCAAATTCCTCGGCTTCATTGTCAAATACCGCGGGATAGAATTGATCCCGTCAAAATCAAGGCTATCAGAGAGCTGCCGCCGCCGAAAACCTTAACGGAGCTGAAATCTCTCCAAGGAAGGCTGGCCTACATAAGGCGGTTCATCTCCAACCTTGCGGGCAGGTGCGCCCCCTTCAGCAAACTGATGAAGAAAGGAGCCCCATTTATATGGGACCAAGAGTGCCAGATACTTTCGAAGAAATCAAAGAGTATCTCCTTACTCCTCCTGTCTTAGGAGCCCCGGTGAAAGATAAGCCGCTCATCCTCTACATCGCGGCCATGGAAACGTCGCTGGGAGCGCTCCTGGCACAAACAAATGAGGAAGGCAAGGAGCAACCGCTTTACTATCTCAGTCGGATGCTCGTGGGTCCGGAGCACCGATATCCCCCAGTGGAGAAGGTGTGCCTGGCATTGATATTCGCCGTCAAGAAATTACGGCACTATCTGCTAGCCCACCAGGTCAGCCTCATCTCGAGGATAGACCCGCTAAAAGCACTCCTCACCCAACCGGTGCTGTCAGGAAGGATGGGAAAATGGGCTCTTCTCCTCATGGAGTTCGATATCACCTTCGTCCCGAGAAAAGCAATCAAAGGGCAAGGTATGGCGGAGTTCCTGGCGGCGCATCCACTCCCAGCCGGCTCCCCCCTCGAGTTCAAGCTCCCAAGGAGGAACGCTCTCATCCCCCCACGGGGAGGGGACCCAACAAAAAGAAGTCCCCATTCAAGAAAGTGGAACACTCTCGCCATAGAGTTACCACACTGGGAACTCTACTTTGATGGCGCTTCCCGGGTGCTCAAGCAAACTGACGGCACCACAACTTATACCTCCGGAGCGGGCATTGTCCTGGTGACTCCACAAGGGGGAATACTGCACAACTCATGTGCCCTCATGAAGCCATTGACCAACAATCAAGCAGAATATGAAGCGCTGATCGTGGGACTTCAACTGGCTGCCGAAATGGGCATCAAGTGCATAAAAGTCTACGGAGACTCACAGTTGGTCATCCGTCAAGTGCTGGGAGATTACGAAGTTCGAAAAAGGAACTGATCCCCTATCATGCCAAAGTAATGAAGCTCCGCGAGAGATTCTGCTTGTTCGAAATCGGACATGTCCCTAGAGGGCAAAACTCTCAGGCGGATGCGCTAGCCAAACTGGCGTCCGCCCTAAAGCTTCCTCCCGAAGGGGAGTTGGGGATAACTGTCCGACATAGGAGGCTAATGCCCAGCGTTCTCGAGGACGACTCCGACCCAGAAAATGCAGAGGTCGACGCCCTCGAAAAGAAGCCAGCCAAAGAAGACTGGCGCCAGCCGATCATTCAAATAAAGGACGGTTGGCTGCCTTCAGATCGGGCCGAACGAGTCCGACTGCTGCGGCGGGCCGCGTCGTATCAAATGATCGGGGACCAACTATATCGGCTTGTCCATGAAAAAGACAAGTCTGTCCTCCTCCGATGTCTCCCCCTAAAGAAGCCAAAGTCATCATGCACGAAGTCCACTCTGGACTGTGCGGAGCTCATCAAGCGGGAGACAAGATGAAAATCAACATCAAGCTAAAAGGCTTCTTCTGGCCGACTATGTACGCAGATTGCGTCCAGTACGCTCGTGCATGTCACCAATGCCAGGTCTTCAGTTCGGTGCCAAGAAAGCCGCCGAGCGAATTACATCCAACCGCCCCCACATGGCCCTTCGCCGAATGGGGAATGGATGTCGTGGGACCATTCCCACCGTCCTCTGGCGGCCACAAGTTTATCCTGGCAGCCACCGACTATTTCTCCCGATGGGCAGAAGCAATCCCTCTCCGGGAGGTGACCGGGGTAGCCGTTGCAAAATTTGTCAGGCAGCACCTGATTTACAGGTTCGGCACCCCTCATCGGATCGTATCAGATAACGGTACGCCCTTCAGAAACAAAACGATATATGCGTTGGCGGCCAATTCCAAATAGACTGGAGGACGTCAACGGTATACAACCCTCAAGCCAATGGTCTGGCGGAAGCCTTCAACAAGACCCTTTGCAAACTGCTTGCCAAGATAGTCGGCAACCGCAAACGCGATTGGGGGAGAAAATACACGAAGCCCTCTGGGCATACCGAACGGTCTACAACCCCTACGGGGTGTTCTCCCTTCTCTCTGGTGTATGGGGCTGAAGCCATGCTCCCCATCGAAATTGAAATGTCATCCTACAGGGTAGCCGTTTATACCGGCCTCCAACCCGAGGAGCGACAAGAAATTGAAAGAAGGTTTGGAGGAATTGTCCGACCTAGAGGGCCAAAGGTTGGGAGCATACAACATCTCCAAGCCTATCAAGCCCGCATGACTCGAGCCTACGACAAGCTAGTCAGGCCCCGTGTCTTCAAGAAAGGTGACCTCGTCATGGTCAAGCAAAGAGAAGTCATGGCAGGCAGATCAAGTGGCAAACTCCAGCCAAACTGGCGCGGACCGTACGTGGTCACTGGAGTATATGAAGGCGGGGGATACACGCTAGCAACACACGCCGGCGATCGCCCCTTTCCACCACTAAATGGCAAGCATCTCAAAATGTACTTTGCCCCTGAGCATGAATTCCTAGGGCAACCGCCCTCTGAACTCCCTTAGCCAATAAACCCCCAGAAGGTCGGCTAAAAACTCCTCCTTGGTCAGCAAACCACCCTGGTCGACCAGTCAAACTCCCTTAGCCAATAAACCCCCAGAAGGTCGGCTAAAACTCCTTCTTGGTCACAAACCTTCCAGGTCGACCAAGTCAAACCCTTAGCCAATAACCCCCAGAAGGTCGGCTAAAACTCCTCCTTGGTCAGCAAACCACCCTGGTCGACCAAGTCAAACTCCCTTAGCCAATAAACCCCCAGAAGGTCGGCTAAAAACTCCTTCTTGGTCAGCAAACCTTCCAGGTCGACCAAGTCAAAACCTCTAGCCAATAAACCCCCAGAAGGTCGGCTAAAAACTCCTTCTTGGTCAGCAAACCTTCCAGGTCGACCAAGTCAAAACCTCTAGCCAATAAACCCCCAGAAGGTCGGCTAAAAACTCCTTCTTGGTCAGCAAACCTTCCAGGTCGACCAAGTCAAAACCTCTAGCCAATAAACCCCCAGAAGGTCGGCTAAAAACTCCTTCTTGGTCAGCAAACCGTCCAGGTCGACCAAGTAAAACCCTTTAGCCAACAAACCCCCAGAAGGTCGGCTAAAACTCCTCCTTGGTTAGCGGACCGTCCAGGTCAACCAAGTCAACCCTTTAGCCAGCAAACCCCCAAAAGGTCGGCGAAGCATGCCCCTTCACACCAGAAACCTCCCTGGTAGGCTGCGCCGTCTTAGGCCCACTATCATAATGGTGGGCTAAGAAACCAAACGTTAATCCCCTAGTCGAGGTTCCGCAACCTTGTTTTGGACACCAACTTCAAAAAAAAAAGGGGAGAAAAAAAAAAAAGAAGAAAAGAAAAGGGACTAAAATAGAGATGTCCCGCAGACTCCGGCCGCTCCCCAAAAGGGGTGTCCGAGGGTAAAAATGCCTAAATCCAGCTGAGTTAAACCCGAGAGGGCGCCTCAGGCAAAAATGGATACCCCTCAACGTGAAAACCCCAAAGGGCGCGTTGGAAAAAGCTAGAGGGGGCTGGCTTCTGTGAAAACCCTAAAGGGCGCAGGAGTCAGTAATGTGAAAAAAAAATACATCAAAAATCATCATCATCGAAATCAAATCATTACTCATCAAGGCATATTTCGCGCGGCCAGTAAACAAATGCTAGGCCGGGCCCCATTCTCCTTGTTAGTAAACCGAATGGTAGATCAAGCCGTTTCCCCCTTAGTCAACAAACCCAAGAAGGTAGCTATTCCCTTTTTGACCAATAAACCTCCGTGGTCGGTCAAACCTAAACCTTAGCCAGCAACCCCAAGAAGGTAGGCTAATCCTAACCTTAGCCAGAAACCCCAGAAGGTAGGCTATCCCCTTGACCAACAAACCTCCTGGTCGGTCAAACCCAAACCCTTAGCCAAAAAACCCAAGAAGGTAGGCTATCCCTCCTTGACCAGCAAACCTCCATGGTCGTCAAACCCTAAACCCTTAGCCAGCAAACCCCAAGAAGGTAGGCTATCCCTTTGACCAGCAAACCCTTGCGGTCGGTCGAACCAAAAAAATTCTTAGCCAGCAAACCCCAAGAAGGTAGGCTATCCCTTTGACCAACAAACCCTTGCGGTCGGTCGACCAACAAAAAATTCTTAGCCAGCAAACCCCAGAAGGTAGGCTAAATCCAGAAGGCGGGTCCTGCGATCAATCCCCCCGGGGTCCGGCCTTGGACCCATCAAAAAAGAGAAAAGAGAAAAGGGACTAAAAATAGAGATGTCCCGGCAGACTTGATCGTCCTCCAAAAAGGGATGTTCAAGGGCAAAAGGCCTCAGACCCAGCTGAGGTGAAAACCCGAAAGGGCGCCTCAGGCAAAAATGGGTAACCCCTCGGTGTGAAAATCCGAAAGGGCGCGCCAGAAAAAGCTAAAGGGGGGCCATCCCCGGTGAAAACCCGGAAGGGCGCTTGGGATGGTAATATAAAAAAAAAAAAGAAAAAAAGAAAAAGAAGGAAGATGAAAAAGAAAATCATCATCATCATCATGTCGAAGTAGGGTTGCCGGATAAAGCCTCGAGAAGGCCAGCCCCAGCACCCGAAATGTTGCATCAGATCTGGAGGAATGCCAGAAATGCAACGTCCAGAGGACATCGCTCGAACTTACCGGTCCAAGAAACCGAGTAGAGGGCGGGAAAAGGCAATACTCGGATGAAGACAGCCAAGGTCAGCTCCGAGCAAGGTCAAGGAGCAGCTCTTCGATGAAACTCACCCCTAGAGTTGACTCGGTGGAGCGGGTCCATGTCACTTCTCTGAAGTGATGTGCGCTCTCCTGGGTCCTCTCGTGGGAACTCTTGAGTTGAAAACAAATCTGAAAAATATGCGAGCGAGAGAGCTGATGGCTCAGCGCGAGAAGCATAGCAAGTTTGATCGCTGGCTCAGCCGGCAACAACAGATTGTTGTCCTAAGTTGCTGGCGACACTACACAAGTATTGAAGCGCATCGCTGTGGTTTTCAACCCAATCCCCGCCAAGTCATTAAGACCAGGGGTAGAGTTTGATAATCGCCACGGGATACCCGCCTTCGTCTTCGCCTCTGACGGATATCTCGTGGGGGGCATTTGTTGAACCCGAAAAATATCGGGATTTAAACAAGTCCCGGGTGGCAAACTCGTCCGGAAATCCACGAAAGGCTGGGAAGAAACTCCGGCCTCCCTCACTCGAACACCTGAGATAAATGGGTTTGAGTTCGGATGTCCACCCAGAACGAGCCGGAGGACGACGCTTAAAAAGGCCCGTCAATGGCGGAAATGCACGCCCCGGACAGTCGAAACTCAATGTCCGGACTCGCGTTAAAGATCGCGTACGACTCGGATGGGTTCAAAAAGGTGAAATGCACATGCCCTCCGAAAATGAGGTCAAACGCACGCGAAACGGGCAAAAACGCACGTCAAATGCACGTCAAATGCATGCGGGCATGTGTGCGCACGTGTGCCGCACGTGCCATGACAAACCAGCAAAACTCCCAGAAATCCTCTCGGAAATGACCAAGGACGGAGAGGGGCACCGGTCTGTGCCTCCTCCAGGTAGGGAGGGGCGCCAGTCTGCCCCCCCGCCAGGCAGAGAGGGGCGCCAGTCAGGCCCCTGACTGGCGGCCCCCTCAGCCAGCAGGAGGGGCGCCAGTCAGGCCCCTGACTGGCGGCCCCTCAGCCAGCCAAGAGGGGCGCCAGTCAGGCCCCTGACTGGCGGCCCCCTCAGCCAGCAGGAGGGCCGCCAGTCAGCCCCCTGACTGGCGGCCCCCTCAGCCAGCCAGGAGGGCCGCCGGTCACCCCCCTGACCGGCGGACCCCACCTCAGCCAGCCAGGAGGGCCGCCGGTCAGCCCCCCTGACCGGCGGACCCCCCTCCGCTTGCAGGAGGGGCGCCAGTCAGGGCCCTGACCGGCGGCCCCCTTTCTGCCAGCCAGAGAGGGCCGCCGGTTAGGCCCCCTAACCGGCGCCCCCCCTCCGCCAGTCAGGCCCCTCGCGGGCACCCCGCCGGTTAGCCCCCCTCAAAATCTATAAATAGGGGGCACTACCCCCATTCAAAGAGAGGCGATTCGGCCCCAAAAAAGGCATGCCATTCGGCCCCAAAAAAAAGGCGGATTCTGCCCAAAAACCAGGCCAGCCAAGAAAGAGGCCGAGCACCGCAGCGAGCGTCTCGCAGAGAGTCGCCGAGAGCCCTACGTGCGCGAGCTTATATAGGCCGCACGTACGGGGGAGAAAGTCTTGGCGTCTGTCGGTGTTCTGTCCTCCGCGATCGGGCTCTCCTGCGCTCGTCCGTGAGAAGACACCACAGGTTGTCATACGACCCCGGCGTTTTCACTTAAGTCCTCCGTCGTCGTCAAACGACGCACGTCGAGGCCATGTTTAAGTCCTCCGGTGTCATAAACGACACTCGTTGAGGCACATGTTTAAAGTCCTCTGTCGTCATCAAACGACGCACGTCGAGGCCCATGTTTAAAGTCCTCCGTCGTCATCAAACGACGTACGTAGAGGCAACGTTGCTCAGGCGGAGGCGCAAACACCCCGCCAGGGCATACCCCCATTTGAACAGCACGCCGAATCGGCCTAAACGCGCCATCTCCGGCCCAAGCTCCCGAGTCTGTCCGTGCTCAGAGCGTGATCCGTGCGTGAGCTTAAATAGGCCGCACGTGCCGACACCCGTTGGTGTTCCGTCCTCGGCGTTCGGGCTGCATTGCGCCACGTCCGTAGGGACACGCCACAGGTTGTCATATGACTCTCAGCACATGTACTTAAGTCCTCCGGCGTCATAAAACGACGTACGTCGAGGCGTGTACTTAAGTCCTCCGGCGTCATAAAACGACGTACGTCGAGGCATGTACTTAAGTCCTCCGGCGTCATAAAACGACGTACGTCGAGGCATGTACTTAAGTCCTCCGGCGTCATAAAACGACGTACGTCGAGGCATGTACTTAAATCCTCCGGCGTCATAAAACGACGCACGTCGAGGCATGTACTTAAGTCCTCCGGCGTCATAAAACGACGTACGTCGAGGCATGTACTTAAATCCTCCGGCGTCATAAAACGACACACGTCGAGGCATGTACTTAAGCCCTCCGGTGTCGTAAAACGACGTACGTCGAGGCACATATGTTTAAGTCCTCCGGTGTCGTAAAAAGACACACGTTGAGGCATGTTAATCTGTGGAGGCACAAACACCCCACTGGTAACACACATGTACCCACTACCATGTAAGCGTCCGACGGAGGCACATACACCCTGCCGTCGACGTCCATGTACTTGGCTTGTTACATACACGCCCAGTGGAGGTACAAAACCCCACTAAAGGCGTACATGTAAATGTAAACGTCATGTCATAAATATAAATGACATGAGCATGCTTGAATAAAATTGTGGAAATTCATTTGTCATCTGCCTTTTCTTCTTTAAATTTCGGCATACGGTCTTTTAACAAACATTACGCATCCGAAGGTATTCGAGTGTTATACTCGATGTAAATGAAACATCGACTTCGGTCGGTGGGGAACGGTCCAGTACACGACCACTCCAATCGCCCTGAACGCGAGCGCACGCGGAAAATAAATTCGAGGGTATCAGGGCTCGCACCCAATACTCCTCATAAAATAATCTTTGTCTGTTTCTCGCAAACAGTCTGGCACGCCCACGCAAAAGATCCATCTCGAAGACGAGAGGGATGGATCGAAAGAAAAAATGAGAAAGAAAATTTCCGCGTTCCAACAGTGGGATACCCCACCGAGGGCCTCTCTTGCGGGGAAACCCCACTGAGGGAGGGGTCCCCTCATTGGGGTTTGCCCGTTGGTGGGGAAATCCCTTGGCAAAATTTTGGGGGTTTTTTTTTGGGTTTGAGATTTTTGGGCTTCTTCAGGTTAATTTGTTAGTTTTTTTGGTGTCAACAGGGGGGAAGGGGGCTGATCAAGGGGAAAGTTTTTTTTCCTTCTTCTTTCACTGACCTCCTCTTTAAAAGGGAGGGGCTTTTCTTTCTTCTTTTACCACTTTTTCTTTTTTATTTTGATTTTTTTTCTTCTTCTGATTTTAATGAATTTTCCTAATTCTTCATATTTTAGTTATTTTTTTTAAACATTTTTTTCAATAGATCAACTCAGACTTCCTCTGGATCGGTCAATCTATCCGGATCAATGAGACTTGGCCCAGGGCGACCCCAGGCCGATCCGATCCCACTTGTCACGTGCAGACGTTTAGCAGCTTCTTGGCCTAGGAGTTCAAGATACCCTCTTTTTCCTTGTATCCCACTCCTTCCTGCAGACTTTGGTGTGGTCAGTCAGTCACCTGGTGTGTGCTGTTTAGTGTTCCTGCCACATGTTCAACTCTTTCCTGAGGTGTCAAATCTCAATTGGCTCCCTTCCCTTGCTGTGACAAGAGTTTGACCACTTGTTTCTAGGACTTCCATACTGGGATAATCACCTTTTCATCACTAATTCCCACGCTAGCCAGCACATGGGTGCACTCACAGTCCAAAGCTACCTCTAAGTCCTCTAGAACAGATCTTGCTACTGCAATTATGGGCAGTGAGAGTATTTCGCTACAGATTATACCTTTTAACTCAAATGAGAACGACTACATGGTGTAGTTGGTAGAATCTAATCAATTCCCCTGACCATACAAGCAATCTATCCGAATCAATCAAATCTCCTAATCAAGTCCCCTAAATGTGGATCCAATATGCAGAGGATACCATTATCTGGCCAGTTCATCCTCTCCTTGCCATATGGTTGGCGGCTTGGCGCCATGTTCCCATAGTGCCAGTAGACCTGACAACCCCTGCCTTGAGCTGGTGGCTCCACCAATCATTAGTTAATGAATTTGGTATATTCTATATTTTCCTTAAAAAACTCTACAACCATCTAGGATTCTAGGTGTTGTCTTTAAAATCTTTAATTGGCCATAATTGTGTTTCTTGTTTCTACTCTTTTACCTCTTCTACAATCAAAAGTTTTTCTTTTTGTTTATCGAAATGTGACGGGAAATGAAGGGTGGCTAAATTAAAATCTTTATTATGTTTTTTTTTTGCCCATTAAAAGACCCAATGGTTGTAACTATATTTGGCTTTACGAATTCCTAGGGTCATTAAAATAAATAAGTTTAAGTCCTTTGGGTTTTCTAAGTCTTATGTAAGGTCTTTATTTTAAGTGTCTTTTCGTATGAAGAGTCTCTTTGTTTTGAAGTCTATATATGGAGTCTTGTAACCAAGGATGATGGAATAGAGAAGAAGAAAAAAATTGAGTTCCTGTGAGTGCCTCCGAGAATGGAGTTCGTGTTTGGGTGTGAAGCCCCCGGGTGAGAAGCCCCAAGGTGGTCCCTGCAAAAGGGAGGGTGCGAAGCCTATGCTCCCACCTCCTATCCCTCTTTCCGGTGAGATTCCTTCAACCTTCCCTTTTCTCTCTCTTCCTTACCCTCTTTTCTCTCTTTGTCCCGCATCAAAATGCCATCGTGAAAAAGTCCTTGTACATAATCTGGAAAAATGATCTGCTAAAAGCCTAAATGAGTAAGCTGGTATTAAAAGAAATATTCCTAGAGGGATTCTGATTCGCCTCTGATATGTCCACAGTTAACTACCATATGCGTAGGCATCCTGGAATGTTCATTCTTTTGATCTGGTTTCACAGCTAACTTGTCATATGCATAGGAACCTTGGAAACAACATTCTTTCTATCTTATCCTTTTTCAGGAGGTACAATGTCCAATAACGTGATTGTGGTAGCCTGTTTCGGTGAGATTTTGGTGCATAAGTGATCATCGAACTATAGAGCATCCAGACTCAGCTGTAGGTTTATTTTGAAGATAAAGGAGTTGAGTTTCCTACACTTGTGGTTAAACTGATTATCTATCATCGCCTGCAGATCTATATTCCTACCAATCCTCGAGGTGCAGAGAGTCTTCCACCAGGTATTGTTGTATCAGAATCAGATCTGCACCTGCGGAGATTATGGGGCAAACCAAATGAGGTATATTTTCTACTCTAGACATTATCTGCACAAATAAATGTTCAAATCCTTTATACTCTTCTAGAAGTTTTATTGTTGCCACTTGCCAGGCAATAATCATCTTTCTCTTTTGCGTCATTGACTTCACTGAATTAAATATGTCTAGACATAGACATCTTTGATACATACTAGACCACAAAAGGGAGATAGACACGTGTTTGTCCATGTGATCTGCCATGAGTCTATATGAGCTATTTAAAATGGCTGCAAATGGGATTGGGTTGAAGGTGGACAATGAGAATTAGGGTCTTTTGGTTGGCATTTCTTTACTTGATTACGATGTGGTCTGAAGATGGTTGAATATTAACAACTTGTTTGAACCAGAAAGAATATGAGGAAGAGGAAATAGGTGGGCTTGTGATAAGGCAGGTAGAACTGTAGAAGAGGTGGATGAGCAACAGCCCGCTAACACCACCACCAGCAACATATGACCTTCTAGGGCTGGATCCTGGAGAAAAAAGGAGAGAGAAAAAGAGGGAGGAGGTCCTTGGAATCTTTTTCCTGTGCAGCAATATATGAGAGAGAGATAGACCATCGTGGACATTTCCCCATAAAACAGGAAAACAAATGAAAGAGGATAGCGAGAGAGAATCTCTCCCTCTCTCTCTCCTGGAAATATCTCTGAACATGTTTGATAACTCGATATGGGGTTATTTCCCCCAATGTGATTTGATAACTGAAATAGACTAACCAGGATTTATCCAAGCTAAACCCAGATAAAAGGTGATAAGTTTACCCCCCTCTCTCACCCTTGATAAAGTTATCACCCCTAATAATGAGAAAACCAGAGTGAATAGCCTATCCTTTGATATCCAATTATCAAACTTGCCCTCTCTCTGTCTGTGTGGCTAACCTCTCTCTCTCTCTCTAGCTGCTCCGTTCTGCACCCATATAAACTCCTCACTGGTTTGATTAGGAGGGCATAAAAGGAAAGTTAAGTGGAATCCCGAAGGAGAGGATAATGGGGAAATTGTGAGAAATAGGTAGTAATCCTAATAATGAAAATTCTGATGAAGATAGTGGTGAGAATTGAGGAATATGTAGTCTGTGAGGCAGAATTGTTTCTAATTTCATTTTTAAAAGTATATGATAACTGAAGCATGACAGAAAGGTTGGGGAGTTCTTTCCTCATCTTCCCAAGAAATTCTTAGGAAATATTTAGATGAGTTGGCAGCTGAGATGCAAGTAGATGTTAACAATTAGAGCTATATTGGGACAGACATGATTGCTCCCTTTTATGTGATGAGTGGAATGTTTATCATTGACCTCATTCTCTATAGTGCAGGACATCATGTTTTTATGGATTCTATTAATGCCACTAGTAAAGAGAAGAATCATGAATATATCATGGAGTTGCTGGAAGCCAAAATCAAAGAAACTGGAAAAAAAGAGTAGTACAACCTGCCATAAACAATTCAAGCTGTTAGAAAAAGGCTAGTATTTTGATATGAAAGAAATACAATTTGTTTTGGTCTCCATGTGATACTCATTGGACTGACCTAAAATTTGAATGTGGCAAAATCTAGTATAGTCAAGAAAGTTGTGGATATGTAGAGTCATCACAAGATTAATATACAATCATGATTGGGTTATGGATCAAGTTTTGAATTGAGATTTAGTTCAACTTGGATCAACTTGATTTGCAACAAATTATTTAGCCCTTCAGAGTTTGACACGTGAGAAGGATGGAATATGAATCTTCTTTCTTAGTTCAGAATGGTCCATTTCTAATTTCAATAGCCGTCTAGTAGGGAAAAATGTTGAGGGAACCATATGTACTTGATGATTTGGGATTATCCATGAGAATCAATCAAGATCATGGGTGTTATTTATGAAGTTTTAAGAGTTATAGATGCAGAAAAATACCCAAGCATGGGTTTTGTGTATCATGCAATGTTTATTATGAAGGCATCAAGGTTTCCTCTTTGAGATGTAAGGAATTGCCACATTGAGCAATGGAAACATGTGATTCCTCGTGGTATTGGAGTTGGGATCAAAATTAGATGGTTAACCAACATTGGAAGAACAATTCTTCGCCTCTGTAGGATTGCAAATCTTGTACGTGAATTGTTGGGATGTGAATCTCATAGGCGCTATCTCTAGAAGTATCTACACGAGCACTCAGAGCAGACAAGATTCCCTCTATGGTCTTCACATGCTAGCCAGACCTCAACTCCACCATTTAGCACTGGGAAAAAAGAGGATGGAACTCCAAGGAGAGGAAAGGGCAGCCAGGGCAAAGTTGTTACTTGTCCCAAGGTTCTGCTTTGTCAAAATTTAATATAGATATGCATTGGCATTTTTTGTTAAATCCTAGATATTATTCATAAATTGTATCTCACCTCATTTGAATAGTACTATATTGTGTGTGACCCTCTAGGCCCAAATATCAGTCCGGTTTCTAGGCCTACTAAGTTATGAATCCATTATTAAACTCAGTTAAATTAATTAATTATGATGGAAAATCATCATATGGTTATTCCACTAGACCCTCAGACCATGGTTTGTCGGATCGCTGATTCGAACCGAATCGAGTTTGTCTTAATTCGATCTGATTCGGTCCGATTCGTATGTATATATAATATATATATTTAATATAATATATATTATATATGTATATAATGAATATATATAAGACATATATGCATGCATATATGTAACATATGTATGTTAGATATGAGAATGGGCTTGGGGATTCACATGGGATTATATGGAACTCATATCTTATTTACATTTCATATCGTTTAAGTAAATGTTCATTTACTTAAGATATTACATGTAAATAAGGAAGTACCCCCCATTTTAATCCAATAAAAATATCAAAAAAATCATATCTCTTACAAATAAAAAATCAACTCTCCCATCTAAGAAGAAAATCACGATTTTGGTGATTTCATTAAAATAACGACTTTCTAATATCTCATAATTTGGTCTATTTAAAAATTACATAATTCAAATAAACCTAATAAAACACTAAAAATCCAAAGTTTGGTGAAAAAAGTTAAACATGCGTATGACTTCTCCAAAGGAGCCACTCTCCTACTGACTGGGACTTAGTTGCGGTCCAATTCAAATGGGGGGCCCGATTCGCCCGATGCTGTTCGATTCGACCTGTTCGCATGTGAACCGGCTGAATCAAGCGAATCACGGATCGACTTTTCCGTGATTCGCACCGATTCGCCCGAATCGGGCCGATTCTCCCCGATTCGGCAAACCATGCCTCAGACCATATGCAGTACCAAGCACTACCTCATAATCCCAGTGGATAAATGGGAAATGACTCCCATTTCAGAACCTTACTGAATACAGATACTACACAGCTATGTTCACTCATCCAATGGCCCAACAATACAAAGGTATGGTTAGCCTTTTTAAGTATGAATTATACAGGAGCTAGTACTCATAATAATCATAACTTGGAAACTCTTTTTTTCCATATGACTCTGGCTAGATATTTTTTAGTATGGTTCTACATGGTATTCACTCTCTATTTGTATACCAGAAGCGAGTGATCCCTTATTGTCCACTCAATTGCCTTTTCAAACATTCCACTGTGTTTGAGTCATTAATTGTACAAAACCTTAAGACTAAGGTCCATAAGTCAGTAATTGACACATAGAAATCCTCATACAAGGCATCCTTAGCGACTCATTTCTAAGGATCAACTGTGCTACCTCAACAAAAAAATTAAACCAGTAATTAAGATACAATAGTCCTTAAGCAAGACATCTTTGGTGACTCAATAGAAGTGACTATGAGATCTGCCACCCTCATCATATTAGTAGGCATAACTTGTATTGGTCGTATTGGACATTTGATGTCCTTCTGAAATATCATTTGATTAGGAACAATTTAAGACATGTTTACAGAAGATTGATCTCTCATTATCATGATCTCATCATGATTCAGTCTTCATTACATATGTCTGTGGACTTCATTATGTAAGTTAAACTGTTAGTAAAGACATAATGAATGAAGTGTCTTTATTAAAATAACTTGAATTAGAATGTACAATCATATTCCATGATTGGCTCATAGGCCACCCAATTCTAACGCAAGAAACTACAATTGGTACCTAAGATCATTGATGATAGGTGGTTGAAATCAATGAATGCATCTATTACTGATTCTTTAGATAAATCAATTAATTATATAATTGTTCAAGTTGTTTGTTATTTGATTTGATTAGATTACCATCTCAGCCCACATAGGTCAATACAGACAAGAAGTGTTTGATAAATTGTTTCACGATCTAGGTTTCCAGCCATGTGTTTGGGTGAGTGTGAGAATGCTGCAGCACAAGAGTGGCAAATGGGATGATAGGCTTGGATTCAGTTGAAGTTTGACCCATATTGCCAATCTGATCGGACCTGATCTGATTCTTACGACCTTGACTGAAAGATCAAAATGTGCATCTGATAGACTGATAGGGTCTCATCAGCTCTGATCCACTCTGGTTTGGTGGATCTCGTCATGTGAGATCAGCATAAATGTTTGATTGCAAACATTTCGAGTGTTTGTATGTAATTAAAGAAGATAAAGAAATGAGATAAGTATGGGAAGGGGTGAAAGAGGGCCACCTTTTGTTTACTAAACATGAGGATTAGGCTTTAATTGAGTGGCAGTCTTACATGCATAGGGAGTAGGAGAGGAGTACACTTGTATGTTGGAAAGGTACTTTGACTCTTTGAGTGATGGATTTCTGGCGGGGCACACATGTGGGTTGCAATTTGCACAGAGATTGAGCATGTGGAGTCCAATGGGCTTCAGGGGATGGAGGGAGAGAGCAGAGATTTATGGAAGGGTCACTTACATGTAAGTTGCATGTTCATTGGTCTACAATCGTCTGGCAGTCAGATGGGCATCAGGAGAGCAGATTTGTCGGTTATCCTTATTCTCATTTAATTACCATTAGTGCTCTCTTGTTATGTACATGGTTGATTTGAGCACCCATATTGGCATGTATAATACCCCTTGCTCTTGTTGCCGATGGGCATATATATTATATTTGGTGGTTTTTTGTTATTTTCCAATGTGCAGCAGGAGCTAATGTATGCTGCTGATACTCTTGGTGTTTCACATGTTCAAATTTCTCAATCTTTGTTTTGTGTTGGGGATTGTGGAGCTGAAGGTTACATCTGTGTGGCTTGTTTCTTCTGCGACATTTCAGGATGCATGTGGTCCATGTCATAGTAACTTGTATTGGTACCTCTTCAAGGCCACATTATTTTTCTGTCTTGGCTATGAGCCGAGATATGGGTTGGCCAGTTTGCCGATTCTCTAAACCTTGCAGGATTCAAATTTCAACCAGAGTCAGGAGGAATTGAGGACTGCAGTAGCAGTGACATGTATCTACTTTTTCTTTTGGCAGAAATTGGTATTTTCGTGTAAATTTTTGTCATTTGCTTGGGCTTCATATTAGATTTCCAAAAATCAAGTACCTGGAAATTGAGGCCAAGAGTGCAAGAAAACTCAGGCTTAGTGCCTTTAACATTTTTTCTTCTTAATAGAAGTATAGAACTAAACTAGGATTGATCTACTTTGGACTTTCTGATGTTTTTCTCTATGAATAACTTGAGGAGTGGCACTTGTGATGATGTGTGATATCATGTCTTCAATTTGAGGACTCTGATGTGAACATTGATTCAGCTTCCTTGGCTTGGCAGTGTGCTTTTCTCTTGTTAATTTTTAAGCCAAACATAGTGATGCAGTGAACGTAGTTTTGTTACTTTTGCAGATTTTGTTTGTTGTGTTGAACGTATAACCATCTCTGGTGTACTGGAGTTCTCTGACAGTGTTGACTAAATAATTTCTACCACCTTATGGTTCAATCATTGTTCAAACTTGTCTGATCATGAAAAACTTTTCTATAGGAAAATATTTTTTAACATTTCAGATGCTAAACATTTGCTACTTGATTATTAGATTATGTGCAGCTAATGTTGTTCTTATGGCCTTTTACGTGAAGGACTTACCCATGAAGCAGAAGTACCTTGTGACATTCACCGTAGGATATGACCAAAGGCACAACATTGATGCAGCAGTGAAGAAGGTATCCACGGACCATTGCTACCACTTCTAATCGACATACTTTCTTTACCTAAAAAGTAGGTGGGTGGTGGGGACCGCCTCTTGTCCTTCATCCATCATTGTGTCTTTCCATTTCCCCGTTTTCTTTTATTTTTCTAGGAAGTTGTAGAGTCCATGTCATCATTAAGGTAGGGAAGAGGATGCCATCTATCTAGGAGACTTTTAACACTCTGGGGGGCTGTTGATGTGGGACATCTGCAGTTGGTGGTAGGGGTTGAGAGGAGAACAAACATAAACAGCAGAAAATAAAAGATGGGGAAGTTGTGTATGTGCTGAATAGGCTCAGGGGGGAGAAGGCTTCTTTGAAAGGAGAAAACCAGACCAGCGAGGGGAAAGAAAGGAAAGGATGGAGGAAAAACAGAGGAAGAAGAAGGATATTTAGGGTGTTGCACCCAACCCTGTCGCAGGGTACTTTGTTGGTTGAAGAGGGTGTTGCACCATCTTGTTGTTACCACCTGATTACATCTCTCATCCTGCCATCAGCATTAACACTGACAGGTCATGTGAGTATTTCAGGTGATGAATCTTCACTAGTTAGTGAGGGAGGGTGATCACGTTGAGATCCCTGTTAATCTAGGTGGTAGATACCGTCCAGCAAGGTTTGCCGGATCGGAATCGGGAGGCGAATCGGATTTTTCTTGATCCGATTCGATTCCCCCCGAATCGACCCGAATCGATCCGAATCGGATCGATTCTCATGGGTATAATATATATTATATATATAATATATCATATATATGATATTTATAATGTATAATATATATTACTAATATGATATAATAATATTATATATATGAGGCGAATCGGACCGAATCAATGGAATCGAGAATCGGGTTTTCCATGATTCGCCCCGATTCGGGAGAATCGGGCCGATCCAATTCGATCCGCCAAACCATGCCGTCCAGGAGGTAAGAGATAGTCAGGTTGAGTATGGACTTGTGCTCGTGCGTGGCTACTGTTGCCAGTGATCAGTTCCTTCACAACTGGAACCCTCAACCCTGGATAAAAGGATCTTGTTCTCTGGGAGTGGAAATGAGGTCTACATGATGGAGGCAGCCCTCCTAGTCTTCCTTGTCTTAAATATTTGAATTGCGGAAGTATGCTACGATCATAGGAATAAGACATGAAGATTCCTTTGATTCTTAAACTGTCTGTGAATAATAAGCTTATGGAACTATTGATTTGATTAGTTTTTTTCTAGTTGTAGACTAGGTTTCACGGTTTTGCTTGCATTTCATTTAGAAGGATTTTCATTTTGCTGGTGTAGGTCATCTGTGGGTTTTGTCTTTTGGGATTCAGCAGGGTCTTGATCCTCTGTAACTGACCTTTTTATTTTTAAAATTGTGGTGCCGTTCACTTTTCCAAACAAAAGTTTCATGGTTTCTTCTATATTTACTATTATCATTAAATTCTCACCTCTAATAAATTTGAGTATTTCCTTCCAGTTCTCTGTCAATTTCACTATCCTACTATTCCACTATGACGGCCGGACTACGGAGTGGGATGAGTTTGAGTGGTCCAAGCGTGCTATTCATGTCAGTGCCAAGAAACAGACGAAATGGTAAGTGGACAAAGTAGTCTCTGCTTGTGCTTGCTAACTGCATTTTCTTACGGTATTCACTAATTCAGTCTATCTGGTCCAAGGTGGTATGCTAAACGGTTTTTACACCCTGACATTGTGGCATCATATGAATACATCTTTATTTGGGATGAGGACCTAGGAGTTGAGCACTTTAATGCAGAAGAGTAAGTAGTAGGCTACTTGTCATAAGCTTTACCATTTATGAGGACTTTTCACATATGAAACTTCAAATCTTTCATTTTTCAGATATATTAGATTGGTGAAGGGGAATCGTCTGGAGATATCACAGCCTGGCTTGGAGCCAGACAAAGGCTTAACTTGGCAAATGACTAAACGGAGGGGAGGCCAAGAAGTTCATAAGTTAGTAGTGCCTGGTTCAATTTTAGTTCACCTGCGCTGTCTTCTTTGCAAATTTTGGTCATCATGCATCTTGCTTATCATTTTTTACTTCATTTTGAGAAGCAAAACATGATCTTATTCCTTCTCTTATTTTGTTTTGTCAGAGAAACTGAGGAGAGACCTGGCTGGTGCACAGATCCACATTTACCTCCATGTGCTGCGTATGTGATGTTTTATGTTTTTTTCCCCTTCAAATTTCCCTCAATCCCCTTTCCAATATGCTCACCGATATGTTTTGTTCTGTACAGGTTTGTTGAAATTATGGCACCTGTTTTTTCACGAGATGCATGGCGTTGTGTGTGGCATATGATTCAGGCATGCATACTTGTTTTTGATAGTTGGACTTTGGACCTGTTTAGTTTTTAGTCCTTTTAATCTTTTACAATTAGCTTTTATCCTTGAAACTTGACTATTTAGTCTTGGATCCTTTTAGTTGGAAACAGATCCGAGAAAATGTCCTGTTGCAAACAAAAAGGTTTTGCATCTATGAATAGTTGTTTCTTGGGTCCACGACTAAATAGTCAAGTTATGAGAATGGAGATCAACTGAGAAAAAATTGGAGGGACTAAAAAATAAAAAACCCTAAACTTTTTTGACGTTCTGGCTGTTTCAAGGATGTAACTAAGTCCTAATCATGCAGAATGACTTGGTTCATGGATGGGGCCTTGATTTTGCACTCAGAAAATGTGTGGAGGTAATTGACAACTTCAAGCCTGCTATAGTTTCATGAACTGAGTTTCTTCACTATGGTTCCAATAGGAATCTGTGCAGTAAAGTCTTTTTACTTTATGCAATTTCTTGTGTCCTTTCAACATGGTTAAGGTCATCATCCTCGGGGATAAATTGTGTTAATACTAACCTTAATTTCCTTTCAACAGCCTGCTCATCAGAAAATAGGAGTTGTGGATGCTCAGTGGATTGTTCACCAGGTGGTTCCTTCTCTTGGAAATCAGGTAAGGAGCAACTGATCTTCTGTTACACTTGGTGGAAGAAGTATAATTTTTTTTTTCAACTTTCTCCCTGGCAAGTGGTGACTTTATTTTGTTGCTCATGGTTGCTTAACTTTATGAAATACAGGGACAGGCAGAGAATGGGAAGGCACCATGGGAAGGGGTAGGTATCTGTAATAGCCAGTAGTTGCCCAGTTTAGCTTGCACGTTGAGCTTTTCATAGTGTGTTTTATTTATAGAGTTAGGGTCCTGATCTAAATAAGTCAAGAAAGCAGCAGCGAACTATCCATGGCTACCATTCTAGCTGATAAACATATGCAAAAAAGGCTACTTATTCAGTTGGATGCGAGCTGTATCCATCTTGTGATCCCCTAAATTAAAATGGAAAATAAAAAAGGGTAACTTATTGGACACAACAGTGCTCTTCAAGTGATATTTTGACTATTGTCTTGAAAACGATAATCAATGATTATAAAAGCAATACCTTCTTGTTTAGGCCTCTATATACGCCATCATAGCTGTAAAAAGTCATAATTAATCATCGATCTCTTCCATAATGGAATATTTGGAAGGTGAAAATATTTAGAATAGTCATTTATGTTTTAAGTTAATTTTTTATAAGTTTTCAAGGACATAGAAACAGGCAGATTAGAAGTGGATGTGTCCACAACCTTGCTACAACTTAGAAAAGATGGATGAACAGAGGATCGATGGACATCTACACTCTTACCACCTGCTGCTGGTTTTTGCTACCTTTTGGGAACTACTAAGTTGGGGTAATCAGGTCTATACAGCTAGTATGTGGCCATTGTTACTCGGTGCCATTGAGATCCTATACTCGCTAACCTTAAGAAGAATTTGAAGTTTCTCATAAAATTGTGATGCTACTTGCTTAGGTTAGGTCTCACAGAAGTAGCATAGTTAGTTATTTGAGATGGATAGGATCATGGTTACTTGATACTCTTATTTAGACTACATTTAGTAGCAGCAGATAATTAGAATATTAGATGAAGTCCGACACATGGACAGATTTAAAGATGATCGGAACGTAGATGCCAAATTCCAGATCTGTAGGCAAACAACGGGTGCATGCTGCGGTCGTTCTGTAGTTTTTTCAAACCACAGAATAATTCTATGATCAATGGAAAACCTGTTACAAGTGCCAACCCTTTTTCTGTATCTTTCTTCCTTTTCCTGAATTTGTTATTTTCTTCTGGCAGGTGAGAGAGCGCTGCAGAAAAGAATGGGGCATGTTTCAATCTCGGATGCAGGAAGCTGAGAAGGCATATTATATGCAAAAGGGGATCACTCTTCCCAATTCTACACAGAACTAGAAAAAAAATACAACTTTTGTAGCAGCAGATTCCAACGACAAAATACTACACTTATCTATGTGGTGGTGGTTCTTTTAAATTTTTCTTTTCTGGTCAATTATTAATCCGTTAGTTGCCAAAATCCTTCCTGAACTAACTCCAAAAAAAAAAAGAAGAAAAAATCTAGTTAGAACCATGAATGATCCAGATGAATCCCTTTGCACCTTTGACTTGTTGGCACCTATTTCAGGATCGCAACGGTCGATGTGTTCTTTTATATTGTATCTGTTAGGTTTCTTTATTCTTTCTTCTTCTTTATCCTTCTGCCTTGAGCTTAGCCAAACTCCACATCCAACCATATTAAAACAAGGATCGAGCTTGCAGTTGGGATGCAATCTGAGTCCAAAAGTAGGAATGGGCTCAGTTTTATTGCTCAAGTGAGCTCAACAAATATCAGATGGGACCCACATAATGGACTTTGGATGCACGCTGCTGGCACTGCTTGGGTCATTAGACGAAAGTAGAAGGAAATTATAACAGACAATTTGATATGATTGTTCAAAGCCTTCGGATCTAATTTTGATAATTGAAAAAATCAGACAACATTAGTATCTTACTCCCTCATGGGTAAGTGAGATGATAATTTCTAAAAAAGTGCACTTAGTATCATGGTCATGGTGGTTCCTACGGTGCAAGAAAACAGTTTTTTTTACCACCTTTATTTGGTCGTTTTTATTTAGTTTTTTTATATTTATTCTTAAGTTCCTATAATAGATATGCAAGTTAGAAGTAAACCTGTAATTTTATCTTAAAAAAAAAAAATCTTAGACCTCTTACTTAACATCCAGTCATGTTGTAGTTGACTTCGAGTATGTTTGCATGCACTTGCTTTTTGTGAGAATTGAAGGTATTGAGTACTTTGTTCTTCTCCAAGAGATTGAGGAATTGCTCATGGTGAAATTCTAATGTTGTTTCCTTCCGTGATTGTTTGTGTGTGATCTCTTTCATCTTGTGATTTTTTAACATATTTCTTTCTCTTAATAACCCATTCACTTGCCCCCCCAGGTTAGCTATATTATGGATAATACATCTCTCAAAGTTATATACAAGTCGTATCGTTGAGGCTTTAAATGCTCCATCAAAATTGAACTTCACAAGTACTTGGCTTTGGTGGAGACCAACTTTTCACAAATATTTGACTCCCATATAAGGGATGTGCTAGAAATTGGAAAACCATAAGTTGTAATCAACAACACCCATTGGAATGATTCTCCTATGTGAGTTATTGTGACGACTTAACCAGTAAATTGGTCTAACAATTATGTTAGTTGATAGACTTTTCAAGAAGGTCGTCTATTCTGAGATTATTCTCAACTGAGTACGTTTAACTTCAGAGTTTTTTTTTTACTCGAGTTCTAAAAATGATTAGTTCGAGTTGTTGGTAATATGTTGATTTAGTCTATTTAACATATTCTTATATGAGGTGTTACAATCTATCTCTCTTATATAAGTGACTTCATCGTCGATGGACACATAACACACAGTCAATTCCCAGGCAGACATGACTCTAGAGGTGGCCTCCACAGGTTCAAGAGGTGGCTCTCGCTATGTAGCACTTTGCGTCATTATAACCTTAAAAGATAGCTCCCATAGCGTAGCATTTTACCTTGTGTAACATTTAGCTCCCGCACTTCCGATTGGGGTATGACTCTAATATCATTTGTGACGACCCAATCAGTAAATTGGTTTAACAATTATGTTAGTTGGTAGACTTCTCAGAAATATTACTCATCCTGTGACTACTCCCAACTGAGCACACTTAACTTCATAGTTCTTTTCCTGTTCGAGCTCTGAAAATGACTATTCCGAGTTGTTGATAATCTGCTAATTTAGTCTACTTAACATATTCTTATATGAGATGTTACAATTATTTTACATAGAATTTGGAAATCCATAAGTGGTGATCAACAACACCCATTGGAATGATTCTCCCAAGGTGAATTCTTTTACCTTCAAGACATAACCTTGAACCTCCCTTTCCATGTATGCCAAGAAATGGCAAAAACAGAGGGCAATGTGAGAGAGATCTTATTTACTTCGAGAGAAGGGAGGAGAAGTCCTTTCCTTGGTTCTTATCAATATAAGTCTTCTATCTTGATCTGACCTATAATTGATTGGAGATAGCAACCAAAGTTGTCTGGACATCTGGTAAGTGACAAATAGATTTCATATTTGAAGAGGATAAAGGACAGCCTATCCACCAAATCAAAGTTTGATTTGAAACCAAGGTATGTTATATTTTGGTTACTGTCTCAATGAGGATGTCATTCAAACTTTGATTGAGCATTATTGTCTTGGGAGAATAGTTGGTGCACACCATTGGTGTACTAAGGGCCACATCTGCAAGCACATCCAATGGGTGGATGCTTTGCAGATAAGTGGAGATGACATGTAAAGAAAAGAGAGAAATATTTAGTGAAAGAGAGAAAAGCATTTAATGGTGATTCTCTTTCTCTCCCTAAACATTATCAAGAATTTTCTATTCTAATTTTTCCCTCTCAGAACCCCGCTCTCTCCTCCCTATGTAGCCCACCACCAAGGAAAAATTGAAATTTCAACAAAAGTAGATTCCTAAAAAAAAGAAAAATATACACATACATACATCTATTTATATTCAATAATAAAATAAAATAAATTCTAAAAGCGATTCCATACATATTCAATATATATATATATATATATCCAACTCTATATTTGCATATATATATATATTTCATATGTATAAATTACATTGCTAATATATCTAAATATTTACATTTATGTACCTTTTTATACAATTTAAATAAGTTGGGAAATATAAGAATATCTCGTAGCATCAATATGAAATCTTATTTTCAAATGAATATAAATACAACTTAATTTAATTTAATTATATCACGTTATATCTTAGTAGAAAATATAAAGTGACATAGAAAATGGTAAAAAAAGGTGGTGTGGCACAGTGGCAGAGATGAGTGATACTAGATGATGATGAACAAGTGGTAATAGAGATCATATGTTAATAACTTTGTTCATTACAAGAAGTCTTACATACTGTGGAGCATATGTTAGTGAATATACAATATATGTTTGTGAATATAGAGCACATGTTAGTGAATATAACACATATGTCATTCCATTACAAGAAATGTTTCAATAACAGTGTATATTTTAGTAAATCTATACTATATGTGAATGAATGTTGAATATATATAAGTGAATCATTATTATATGTAAGTGAAAAACTAACTTATGTTTAGAAGTTATTATATTACAAGAAATGTTTCAATAACAATGTATATGTCAGTGAATCTATAGTATATGTGAGTGAATCTTCAATATATATGAGTAAATCATATTATATATAAGTGAAAAATTAACTTATGTGTAGATATTATTTCATTATAAGAAGTGTTTTAGTAACTATATATGTCAGTAAATCTATAATATGTATGAGTGAATCTTGAGTATATATGAGTGAATCTTTACTATATACAAGTGAAGAAATATACAAGTGAAAAATTAACTTATGTTCAGATATTATTCCATTATAAGGTGTTTTAATAATAGTGTATATGTTGATGAATATGCACTACATGTGAGTGAATCTTGAGTACATTTGAGTAAATCATTACTATATGTAAGTGAAAGACTAACTTATATTTAGAAGTTCTTTCATTTTAAGAAGTGTTTCAATAACAATATATATGTCAGTGAATTTATAATATATGTGACTGTATCTTGAATATATATGAGTGAGTCGTTACTATATATAAGTGAAAAACTAACTTATGTTTAGAAATTATTTTATTACTAGAAGTATTTAAAAAATATTGCATATGTCGATGAATCTATAATATATATGAATGAATCTTAAGTATATATAAGCGAATCGTATTATATGTAAGTGAAAAACTGACTTATGTTGAGATATTATTCTATTACAAGAAGTGTATTAATAAGAGTGCATATGTCAGTGAATCTATAATATATGTGGGTGAATCTTGAATATGTATGAGTGAATCTATAATATATGTGGGTGAATCTTAAATATGTATGAGTGAATCTTTACTATATGTAAGTGAAAATCCAACTTATATTCAGATGTTATTTCATTACAAGATGTTTCAATAACAATACATATATCAGTAAATCTATAATGTATATGATTGAATTTTGAGTATATATGACTGAATCTGTTACGTCCCGACAATTAACTATATTTATATATGTCGTAACATGAGCAAAAAGGGGAACGAGAACAAGTCTTCCTGACGGGAAGTAAAACCTTTAATTACATTCGTCAGGCAGTACATTGGAATTATACAATAAGGTTCGTACAACTAAGGGTTCCAGTTAATATTTACAATATTCTAGGTTGCCAACATCTAGGGGTATCTGGGATTGATAAAGAAAAGGAAGTCAAGAATCGCTCGGCACACAATCCCCATGAGGGTTTGCCTCATCTGGAATTCCTGAAAGGACAAAAAGGGATACGTGAGCGGTTGTGCCCAGTAGGATTTGCCTTCGTAAGGAAAGTAAGGTATGTGATAGCCTCACAGAAGAATTATGAAAGTGCACATCTTATAACAAGAGATGGAAATAAATAATTTATAACAATACTGAAACAAGGAAAATAGTGAAAATAAATAGTTGCTCTGAACTAAATAGTAGACAAGTGTAATCTATTTCATGATACAGTTCCATGGAATGGTAAATCAAATCTAGCAGTAGGTGGTGTCATGCCAAACACCCAGATGATCCATCTTCGATCCGTACGGCCAGTAATCAAATTCGGGTGCTCCTCCCAAGGCTGGATCGGCCCCATTTGCACATGCATTATGTTAGGAGAGTCTGAAGACCCACAATATGTTGTACCATTTCCACTTGATCAATCTTTTAGTATGGTTTAGGAAAATCTCAAAATAACATTAATATTACAGCAAATGCAAGAGTATCAGGAAGGTAAGACCAGTAAGTTGGGTTGGCCAAAGTTTAAGTACTGTAGACAAATACAATATTGTTAGGATCAGATATTCGGTAATGGCAAAATCTAGAAGGAGGGGGGTTGAATAGATTTGCAGCGGAAACTTAAGTAATTTAAAAATTACTTAGAAATAAAGAATCTACTCAATTAAAAACCCCACTGATCTGATGTGATTAAGTGCACAAAGTGTGTGAGACAATTGAATAGCCAGAATATGTGAACTAGTGTGTGAATGTTAAGAGTTTAACCGAACCCCTATGCATGCATCTAACTATGAGACAATATCAAACCATTGCACAAAGATTTTTAGGTGGTTCGGAAATCACACCACGTGACTCCTACGCCCACCCCTCACACTGTGAGGCACACACTACTCAAAGATGAGTACAACACACACACGAGCATTCAGGCTCAGTCCACACACACACAAGTTAGAAGAACCACTCTATAGAGATCAAACCCTCTAGTTGAGGCAAGATCTCACACACACAAACATAGTGACAAACACTTGGTCTACACTGCACACACACAACACACAATTCAGATCTGTGTACAAACCATCACAGATCGCATCACACACATTAATATTCAGGAAATGAAGAATCAAAAGACAAGATGAAGATCTAGGGAAGTTGGAGATCAGAAAACACAAGATTGGATCTCCTTAGCTTGGGGATGATGCTTGAATGCTTCAATCTGAGAGGGATCAGATGGATCTTCCCAAGTTGGATGAGTGGCTTCACACTTCTGCTCTGAATAGAGTAGGGTATCACGCCGCCAAAAGATCTGGTCGTCTGCGCCCTTTCCAAGGCTACAATCTCGTCCTCTTCATGCTCGTAGATCCAATTCTCTTCTTCCTTGATGCTGCTTCTACTTCTGCTGCTTCTGCTTTGCGCTTTGCTTCTGGATCTTCTCAGCACAAATTCCTTGTCTGCAACTTTGGAGCTTGAGCAGAGCAGTGGAGAACCCCTCTCTAGCCGACACAACCTTTTCTGAATGTTATATGGGCTCTCTGTCCAGTAATGAGCTAATAGGAGGTATTTATAGCCTCTTGTACCCACATCGTACCTTGGAGTGTGTGGGCACAAAATTCTAGGTCAACTCGAGCATCCTATGAGTTAATACGTGTTTCAGGTGATTTCCATTTTTGATCTTCAGTTGAAGTGTGTCGACACAAGTCAATTGTGTGTCGACACAAGTAGTCTGATTTCTGTGACAGCTTCTCTGGAAGTTAACATGTGTGTCGACACAAGTCAATTGTGTGTCGACATATGTAGTCTGATTTCTGTGACAGTTTCTCTCGAAGTTAACATGTGTGTCGACACAAGTCAATTGTGTGTCGACACATGTAGTCTGATTTCTGTGACAACTTCTCTGGAAGTCAATATAACTAGGGAAAAGGACAAGCTGGAACAAACAAAGGAACCGGTCGACTGTTCAGGAGATCTCAGTTGGTTCGTCGTGCTTATTTTGTCTTAATTAGTCAAAGTATCACTTTGTCATATCCGAAGCTGGTACTTCGTCATGCTGCTTTTTTTCTTGATCAGTCGAAGTCTCACTTCGTCATATCCGAAGTTAACTTCGTCATATCCGAAGTTACACTTCGTCATATCTGAAGCTAACTTCATTATATCCGAAGCTGGTAATTCGTCATGCTACTTTTTGTCTTGATTAGTCGAACTCTCACTTCGTCATATCCAAAATTACACTTCATCATATCCAAAGCTAACTTCATCATATCCGAAGCTGGTACTTCGTCATGCTACATTTCTTGTCTTGATCAGTAAAAGTCTCACTTCATCATATCCGAAGCTAACTTCGTCATATCTGAAGCTGGTACTTCGTCATGCTGCTTTTTTTTGTCTTGATCAGTCGAAGTCTCACTTCATCAAATCCGAAGTTAACTTCGTCATATCCGAAGCTAACTTCGTCATATCCGAAGCTGGTATTTCATCATGCTACTTTTTGTCTTGATCAGTTGAAGTCTCACTTCGTCATATCCGAAGTTAACTTCATCATATCCGAAGTTACACTTCGACTGACCGCGTTATATCTTGGCTAGTAAAATTGTCTTATTGCTTTGTTGAACCTCGATTGTTTTTTAAATATCGATTATCTTTATAAAACATCGATTGCCTTTATATATTGATTGTCTTCATAAAATATCGATGGTATTCATAAAACATCCATTATCTTTATATATTGATTGTCTTCATGAAACATCAATTGTCTTCATAAATAAGTACAATTGTTTCACATAATTATCTTATTATTTCTCTGTCTGACTATGGATCTTTTTATCTGTCTCATAAGATCTCTTCCTTCCAGGGGTAGAATCAGTCGACTGGAATGGTAAGATCGATTTTTGATGGTGTTATAGGTTTCCTTCGCAATGGTAAGTGAAAGTTTAGAGGAGAGCTCAAGGCTGTTGCCTGATACAAAAAAGGTTTTCTCTAACAAAAACAAGTATTCAGAAGGCATTTGAAGAGTAGTCCTAGCGAGAAGGGAAAATAGGTAAGCGAGAAGGAAAAATAGAGTAGCACAAGCAAGAAGGGAAAATGGGTAAGTGAGAAGGAAAAATAGAGTAGTACAAGCGAGAAGGGAAATGGGTAAGCGAGAAGGGAAAATGGGTAAGAGAGAAGGGAAAATAGAAGACAATATTCCTACCTTCCAAGAAAAAGAAAATGGCAAAGCAGAACTCCGGAGCCTTCTTCCTTTACTCAGCACCAAACACACCTTCTTAACCTTCTGCTTCCTCCTCTTCTTCCTCAGACCTCAATGGAAGCAGTAGCAGCAGCAGCAACGACGAGGTTGGATAAGGATCACATGGATATATATGCAGAGTTCACATGTGAGGGGCGTGCGAATTCTCCCAACACGTGGACAATGACGATGGATTTCCTCCGGAGATTTCATCCAATGTTAACATGTAAGTGCGCTAATTACGTAACGTGGATTACGTAGGTGAACAATAAGTGAACAGTGAAATGACTACGTAATCACTGTGTCACATGGATATTTATATATATCCATAATTATATATATATAATATCATTTTCTTTTAATCCTTTTCTATTAATGAAAATTTACCTATTTAGGCTGTCAACTTATGTAACTCATGTGTGCTTATTCCCAATGATTATTTTTAGGATTGGCGAAGTGGCTAAAATTCAATTAATTAGAACATTATCATACAATAAAAATGACCAATTATTTTATAAATAAACTTGAGGTGTTACATAATCATTATTATATGTAAGTGAAAAACTAACTTATATTCAAAAGTTATTTCATTATAAGAAGTGTTTCAATACCAATACATATGTGAGTGAATCTATGATATATGTGAGTGAATTTTGAGTATATATGAGTGAATCGTACTATATGTACGTGAAAACTAACTTATATTCAGAAGTTCTTTCATTACAAGAAGTTTTTCAATAGCAGTATATATATTAGTGAATCTATACTATATGTGAGTGAATTTTGAGTATATATGAGTGAATCGTTACTATATGTAAGTGCAAAACTAACTTATGTTTAAATATTTTTCTATTATAAGAAGTATTTCAATAACAGTGCACGTGTCAGTAAATCTATAATATATGAGTGAATTTTAAATATATATGAGTGAATCGTACTATATTTAAGTGAATATGTTCAGAAGTTGTTTCATTACAAGACGTACTTAAAAGACAATGCATATGTTAGTGAAACTATAGTATATGTGAGTGAATCTTAATTATATATGAGTGAATTGTTACTATATGTAAGTAAAAAACTAACTTCTAACTTATGTTCAAAGTTATTTCATTACAAGAAATGCTTAAATAATAATGTATATGTCAATGAATCTACAATATATGTGGGTGAATCTTGAATATATATGAGTGAATCATTGTCTATGTAAGTGAAAAACTAACATGTTTAGATGCCATTCCATTATAAGAAGTGTTTCAATAACAATGCATATGTTAATGAATCTATAGTATATATGAGTGAATCTTGAACATATATGAGTGGATTATTATTATATGTAAGTGAAAAACTAACTTCTAACTTATGTTCAAAAGTTATTTCATTACAAGAAGTGTTCCAATCATAGTGTCTATATTACTAAATCTATAGTAGTGTTATATCACTTTAGAAACTTAGATAAACTATATTCAGAATAAAGTGGTTTAGCCAAGATAAATGGATGTTAATGAGGAATAGCAGTATTCCTATTCTTAGGTAGGGATAAAACTTATCCACGTAGTTAGGGGTTATTTTATTGTTCCTCCACTACCCTCAGATGATCACAAAGAGTCTGTACATGAGGAGGTATTTATAATACTTCCTCTACTACACGAGAGTCCATCCCAATTTGTCCTAGACTTAGCTCATCTCTATCCTTGCGAAAGTTAAATAAATAGAGATTAAGAGTGAGGATCCATGGGCGCAAGTAGGTAGGCATGGGAGGCCGACTGACCATCAGAGGGGTGGTGGTGTGGAAGTATGTTAGAGAAACCAAGAAGAGAACTGGTGATCAGGGAGAGGAAATCGGCGCGGTGGGCGGAGAAGAAGCTTCAACCAGGTTTCTCGTCTTCAAAAAGTAAAAAAGAGTGAACAATACATGTAGGGGTGTCAATTGGGCTGGGCCGGCTCGAAGACCCGGTGGCCCGACCCGGTTTTACACGGACTTGGGCCGGACATTTTAATATTTTTTTAATTTTGAGTCCAGCCCGGCCAGGCCCAGAGTAAGATTGGGCCGAGCTCGGGCTTGGCTCGGCCCGCCCCGGCTGGTCCGGTGGCCCGATATTTTTTTTTTTAAAAATAAGTAACACGGTGATAATTCTAATATTCTAAAATTTTGGATTGAAAATTGTGTTGTGAAACTATATTTAATGACTTAACATTTATTTTATATTTGTAACAACTAGAAATAAGTTTATCTAGATTAGTCTAATGTTTGTTTTATACTATTTTGATTAAATGAACACTAAATTTATTATAAAAATAAATAAAAATAGTAAAAATATCTTTAAAAAATAAAATCGAACTAGGCCGTGCTTGGGCCGGGCCTTACCTTATTTTTCCGGGCCGGGCCGGACTTCAAAAAACCGGGCCTCGTCTCGGGCCGGGCCGGGCTTGGGTCGAACGATCAAAGACTGGGCTGGGCCCGGGCCAGCACGGGCTTGGTCCAGGCCCGACCCATTGCCACCCCTAAATACATGAGACATCTAAATATTCAAATTATGAAAATTTGGAATCACAAAGTCAGCTTTGGTAAGAATCACAATTACCTAACATATTTATTTTTCTCTTTGTAGAAAAATAAAACAATTCTAATTATAGTTGAAGAGGGTCGATCTCGACTCTCGGTATAGACCGTTTAATTATCTTGGGATTAAAATGTTTAGGGACACTCGAGCTCGCCAAAGGGGGGGGGGGGGGGGGAGATTTGCAAGGAGGAAACCAAGGATTAGAGGGTCCTGAGATGTGAACTTTAAGAAAAAATCTCTGATGCTTAAGTTAGAGATGAGAGGCGAAGAGCAACAAGGAAAAGGAGGAGGCTACTTAAGATCGTTCTCCACAGGTTGGGTGCTCGAGATCTCGTACTTTTTTCTCCGAGGGTTTCCATGGGATTATATAGACATTAGCTTTACCATTGTCTTCGTGGAATGTGACACTTAGTACGGGTGGGACTTGGGTATAGGGATGTAAAAAAAAAAAACCCGTAAATTTGTTTACCCGTGTCACCCGATCTATGATGGGTTAGATAATACACGCATAATTGGATATGGATTCAGGTATTTTTTTTAAAATATCCATTTTATATTCAGGTCGGGTGCGGATTCAGTGCCTCCAAATTGATACCTGATCTGAACCCATTTTTAGAAGCAATGATGTGTTCCCAAGATTGGTTGTGAGTTCTTAAGCAAGGTAAGTAAATACTTTTGAATTTAACCATTTTATTTATTTTGAATTTACATGTTTCTTATTTATCTTAATCATTTGGTATCTATGTTTGTTTGTCTTTTATTAGATTCAAAAGATTTTGATACTTGCATTGTTATGACTTGTTTGGAGATTTTGATGAAAACAAATATTCGTGAGAATATCCGTACCTGTGGTGGATATATCCATATTCGTACCTACGAAAATAATAGAGTACTATTCGGATATGATATTTATACAATTTTCGTATATAAGGTATGATATTGGTCTATGTAGCAACCTAACTTATTAAATTAAACTAAATACAATTAATTAAATTATAAAGAATAAATGATTTAAATTAAAACCCAATAAATAAAAATAGGTCATGGACTTAACTAATGATCCATAATGGAGTTATTGGACAAAAGCAGGAGATAGAATAATAAGAAATTATTATTAAATTAATAAATTCTTATTATCTCTTTAGATAAATTGAGCTAAATGAACTTAAACACATAAGATAATGATGTAAATTCATGATTAAGACCTAACCCAATTGAAAAGTAGAATTTCTAACTCAATCCAACTCTAATTAGAGCTTGAAAGGTTATGAGATAGAGATTAACATAAAAAATCCAGAATTTAGAGGAGTTAGAATTGTGTTAGAATTTAATTAAAAGGCAAATCCTATAAGTAAACCCCAAATCCCCTCTTGGCCGACTCTATTACTACCTAGAGAATCTCTTGGATGTGAAGAGAAGGTTGAAGGAGGAGAAATTCATGGAGAAACTCAAGTTCTTGGTGTTCATCCCGTTGCCCTAAAATCACAAATTTATCTAAAAGTAGACATTCTCTTAAGTAAAACTTAATTAAATCTATCTGTAAGCTAATCTCATGCTAGAAATAGGATCTCTGTATTTTTCCCAATTTTTATTATGTATATTGTGAGTATTTTACCCTTTAAGTTCATGCATCTTCATGTACCTGACCTCTTGCTCTTCATGATTAATCTTGTCAAATCCATATCTTCATATCAAGTTTCTTGTCTCTAAATGTTCCTGAGCATGTTACCTTTGATTTAAAGCTAGTTTGGAAATTTTTCATACACTATACTTCGATATCTAAGCATTTCTTTGCCCTTGTGATGCGAACGGATATTCTGCGTATGAACGCGGTGGCCCTGGTGACCGCTTCCAGAAAGCGATGACGCGATGCGCTGCTGTAACGCCCTGAAAATTTTATTTACTAGAAAAATATGAATAATTTGATAATTAAATATAACTACTATCATGAGATGTAATTAATTTTAATTTAGGATTTATTGGTGATAATAGATGATATTTCAAGTGTCGTACTCAGAGGTGCGCGCTCCGACAGGGTACACCGAAATTCTGTAACGAAAATAAAATCCGAGAATACCATAATTTCTAGAAAAATGTGGTGATATAAAAATTTAAATATCTAGAATTGTTGACGTGCGGATTTCGAGATTAAGTTGACGCAACTATTTTTCGGATAATTTTTGCTGGATGAAAAACAAATTCTAAAAACTAAACTAAAATCACCATAATTTGTAAAACCTTTCCATTAGTTTGTGGTTGAAATTTCAACTCGATTTAACACCAATAGGACACACAAACTTGAGGTTAAATGGGCCAGTTGATTTATTGTCCTTTTACGGTAATCATTTTTGTGATTTTTCTTGCTTACGCAACATGGGCTACGTAAGCCCATGTCATTGGAAGTTAAACACCCTACACGTTTGTTACCTACGTGTAAACATTGGGGGGGGGGGGGCTTGCATGGGATACATGTTACAGTAAAAACCAAACGGCTTTTACTGCGACACCTTGATGGCCGACGTGCCATTGTGCATGGGGAGGCCTGCTGGGTTATAAAATCACCCCAACACCCATCGTATGCATCTTTCCAGCACTCTTGCTCTTGTTGCTCCTGCTGTTGCTGCTGGAGCCATTGCAACTGCTGTTTCTTTCTCTCTCATTCTTGTTTTCTACCTTTGCTAGAAAGTTCATGTCCATGTACACACTTGTTTCTAACCTGGTAAGCCATCTTAAGAATTGTGAGTTCATCTCTTGTGAACATTTCTTAACCTGCGTATTGGTAGAATTCTTCCTGTTGGATACAAGTAGGTAATGTATAGGTGAATTGGCATTCCAGTACCTTGTTGTTCTAAGTTTCTAGCTAACCATGTTTAGATTGTTTTTCCTCATGCTGTGATTTTGACTTCCTATGAAGTAGTATTTGGAGCTGTAAACATGTTGTTCATGGTTGGATCCATAGGTTCCATTGATGGTCCTTAGAGTGATTGCAAACCGTTTCTGGAGGTTAGACCTGGCGGCTGTCGATAGATGGGGATCACCTGTCAACAGGCCCCAAGCTTCCAGAACTTAAATCTTCAGAAAAGACCAGTATATGTCGACAGATAATACTTACCTGTCGATAGATGGACTGACCTGTCGACAGCCAGATCAGGCCTGTCGACAAGTACTGCCTAGATTCCAGAAATTGGTTATGGATGCTTGCACCTATCGACAACCACTTCTTGGCTGTCGACATACACTATCTTGGCCAGTTTTCCAGCACCTTTCCTTGTTCAACCTCTTGCTGAAACATCATGCTATTAGCCTAGCAAGCTACCTCCTTCATTCTCTTGGGTTTTTACCATTGTGTCACTAAAGAGGTCATCCAATTGTTTTCCACTTCCTACTTTGAAGTATTCTTGAAATCTTCAAGTATAAGAAGTTCTTAGTTGGTTACAACTTCCTGTATTCAATGATCACAATCCATGTTCTTTGATTACATAAGAGTTTGAGTACTTGAGTAACACAATTGTTGATGAAAGACTTGTGATGACAATTATTGGGTCCCTGGACCCCACTTGATTAATATGCCTGTGTAAATAGGGCTGGTCTAGTCCTGAGAGGAGCACCCGAATTCGTTTACAGGCCGTGCGGAATAATAAAGGATCTAAGGATGTTTGGCATTGCATCACTATAAGTTGGATTAGTCATCATGTTATTTTGTCATCAGTTAGATATGATTTGAACCAGAACATGGTTGTTATTCTGAATTCTTGATCATGCCATCTTATTTCAGTATTCCTGTTTGTTATTTGTTGACTTGGTCGTCCAGACGTCACTTTTGTTATCTAGTTTTGTTAACGGTTAAATTCTTTATACTATCATTGATTATCTTAATTTTTTTGATTAATATATTGAATCCTACTGGGCTAGTTAGCTCACCAAATCCTACTTTTCAGGTTATTTGCAGTTCTAGAAGGCGGGACATCGAGATTTGTGGGCTGAGAGATCAACCTTTTGCGGCATTTACTTTTGAATTGTAAATTGAGAGTCATGTAATACCTGTAGAAGGACAGTTAATAATTATTTTTATTTAGTAAAGCCCCGAACAATTTTCTACCCAAATAGTTCAAAGTTTACTCTTGATTTCTTATTCGTTCACGTTACGACATTTATAGATATATTAAATGTCGGGACGTGACAGCTGCATTCTAAATGCGGCCCACAACTCCGACATGTTCACTTATATGAAATGTGCCGCACTCCTATATCACGTTCTTAACACGACGGTAGACCCATCACGTTCTAACTGACGGTCCAGAAATCTACCATACCCGTGAACAATGCACTTTAACTTGGATTTAAGGCTTGTAAAATGATCCTGCAACCCATCTGAAGTTGATGTATAGTAAATTGACATGTTAATTAAGTTCATGTAATTAATATATAATGATTCTTAATCTAATAATATTTTCATGCTATCTTGATTATAGCTCGTGCTTGTCTCTTATGTCTATCCAATAAAACCTTAATTGGGTCATCACCATGTTGTTGGCTATAAAAGAATTACGTTATCATGACAAATATGTACTTAAAATAATTTAAATTGATTAACATGAAAGACATGAAATAACAAGGGTTTATATACATGATTTGTATTCGTTTTCTATCGTTGTTTTGAAGCACCATTACCATCGCTCTGCTATTCTAAAAGTCATCTAGAATAACGAGCAACTATTTCAACATCTCTCTTGGCGTCATGACAAGCCCCCGTTAGGTATTCTTCCTGTTGGACTGGAACTCCCTCATCAAGGTCTCCATAAGTCTCCATGAGCCTGGAATTCGTCTAGGATGCCAAGCAGGTTGATCACAAACACCTATACACCCCATGGGATCATGTTGGACTTGTACGACATGATCTAACCGGCCTTAGCTCTCTGTCATTGAACGCGTCCTACCTATTGCCCTTGTTCTTAAGGCCGTGCACAGAGGGACCGCATTTTATCTAAACGATTTCTCTTGACCCCTAAACCGCATTCTTGTCATGGCTAAGTGGTAGACCGCATTTTCTACCATGCTGATAGTACCTGAGATTACTATTTTGTAGTGGCTACATGTGTGTTTTCTCATACTATTTTTCATGCATGACCCTTGTATGTTTCTAGTTAAGGTAGAAACTCTTATCTAGTCACTTCTCTCTCATCTATCCTCTCTCTTATGATAGACTCATCTATTTTATACTTATCATTTTATTCTAGGAACTCGCTTAGCCATTTTAAAGTGTTTGTCTAGATAAAACACATAACCCAATACCTGTGCATATAGGGCTCTGTTTGGTTCTAGAAGGAGCACCCGAAGGTTCTTGTGCCTAGGGCTGTCAATGAGCCGGACCCAGGCTGGGCTTATATGAGCTCGGCCTAGGCTCGACTCATCAATATGCAAGTCCAAGTTCGGCCCAAGCCCGAGCAATGTCGGGTTGGGCTCAATATTTTTACAAAATTGTAAAGCATGATTAAGGCCCGACCCATCCCAGCCCAGCCCGAATACTTAAATAAAAATTAAATTAATAATAAAAACAATATATTTAATAATATAAACTTATAATCTCACTTAATTAAGTAGAGTTTTGATGTTACTTATTTAATTTGTTTGAAAAGAGAGTTTTTAACTTTTAAATAATTAAAATAACATAATTTTAACTAAGTTATAAAATTTAAGATTTGAAAAAAAAAAGAGAACGGGTCGGGTGGGCCCATCAGGTCGAACTCAAAGCCCGAGTTCGGCCTATGGGACTAGTCGGGCTGGGCTTTTAGGCCCTACTAAAAACCCATGGGCCGAAAAGAGTCTTGCGGCCTGGCCCAAAATCGGGCCAAGCCCGCGGGCCTGTCAGGCCAACCCGGCCCATTGACAACCCTACTTCTGTCTGCAGGAGTTTATTGACACGGTGTGTCATTGCACCAAAGTACTATACTATCTTAATTAATCTATGACAATCAATTCGTGACGTGTTTGACATGATATTACTTGACATGACATGACTTGTACATGTTGCCCTATTGGATATTTACTCGTGATATGGCCAGTTCTCTTTCGTTATACTTGATATTTGTTACTGTTATGTCTCACACTTGATATTGTCATTCTAGTTGCTCTATGTCATGACCTGACATGCATCATGTAATTATTCTACTTTTTAATACATTAACCACTTCAAGCATTGTCTAGTTCATGAGATATAAGTCCCACTCAGCATTCACCCATCAAGTGTTTCTTAATATTTTTCAGATGAGTCTGATGACGATACACATGACAATGGAATGGACAAGAGTGATAGGCGGCCTGGTGTCAATTTGTTGGAGTTACCATAGTGTCATAGTAGAGTCTTAGTGAACTCTAGTTAGTTAGTTGCTTTTAATTCTTTCTAATGTAATAGTGTCAATGGACCCTATGTAATGGCTCTGAATTAGTGATTGTAGTAGACTTAGTGGTTTTATCAATAAAACTAAGAGTTTTACCATTTATTCTCCTATCATTTTTTGTATTTAATTTGCTCTGAATTACACGGTTGATTGATATGCATATATCTGCTAGTATTCTGATGTTCCCAAATTGGGGTATGATAGTCTACCGGAGCCGAACCTTGTTGGCCCAGATGGTAAGCCCAAAGGGGAGGGGTTGAATGGGCTGATTAGTACTTTTTCTGAAATCTAAAACATAAACACTAAGTGAGATTGTTAGAACTGTTTGTTAATGTGCAACAGAAACAAATAAAAGTAATCACACAAAGGATACAGAGATTTATCCTGGTTCGGCTCTTCCAAATAGAAGTCCTACATCCAATCCCCAAGTACACTCTTGGGATTTCAAAACCACCATGACACCTTGGTCTTCCCTTTAAATAAGGGGCATACAACACTTGCTCAAGCAAGTCTTCTCTTCCAAGAAGAGAAACAACCACCCAACTCGCAGACTAGTCTTCCCTTAAACAAAAGGCATACACACCCAACTCGCAGGCTGGTCTTCTCTTCTCACAGAAAGAGGAACAACAGAAAATCTCAAGGAGATGCAAAGGTCCCTAGACCAAGTCCAAGATAAACAATGGTTGGGCCTTGCTATGTGATAGATCTATCTCTTTCTCTCAGAAGGAGGTTTGCATAAAGAACACATAGAGAGAATGAGAGATCAAGAAAGCAATGTGAAAGAGTGGCTTCGACGCTTTGCTTTCTTTGGTTGGTGGTGAAGGATGTAGGCTCTTTGCTTCCTGTTGGATGGCTTGATGTATGTGCCTATCTATATTGTCTCATTCTTGATTACATCCTTCTTGTTTTATATGGTTAGGTAGGAACATAGCCATTGAGATTTGAGAGCTTCAACTTGTTCTTCTTCTTCTTCCTTTTGCTCTCTCTCTGAAATCCAGCCGTTAGACTCAGCTTCAGAAGCCCTTGGATGTTTGACATTTTCTCATGTGGCTTTATGTTCGTTGGCTATTCCTTGAGTTCCATAGCTTGCGTGTTTCCAAAGCATATAACATCTATGAGCATTAAATGCATAGAGATGGAACATGTTAGGTGAGAGTTCACCTGTCAAACCGATGTCCATACCTCTGATGTAGATGTCCAGAAATTCTGCTGATAGATTTCTACTTTAGGTAGACTCCTTCATGTTTGTTAACAAAGGTAGCTTAAACAAATGTAAGCAAATAGCCTGGGTTTGCAGAGGGTAGACTACACATTTAATGCTCAAGGATATGCAAGAGATACGCAAGAGCTCTTACGTGAAAGCATGAGAGCTATATTTGAAATAAAGCAAACTTTGGGTGCCAAATGAAAATACTCATCAATCGGTGTAAAACATAGCTTGAGTGATGTATTGTTCACCAATCGAAACAAATTTTAACAACAATCGATAGAAAATGGTAAGTAGTCACCAATCGATACAAAATGGTAAGTAGTCACCAATCGATACATATATAAGTTATTTGTTCATCAATCGATAGGAAAGTAACATTTAAACCACCAATCGGTATGGGTTAAGTGACTTGGTCATCAAGCGATACAAACTTGGTCACCAATCGGAATGAGTAAACATCAATCGATATATGAAGGAAATCGATACGTAACTTAACAGTAATCGATGTGCAAATAGTCAACAATCAATAGGAATTAAGGCAATCAATATGATGATGACAATCGATGCAGAACTTAAAAACAATTGATAACAGTAATCGATGGGTAAGACAATCGATATATCAATTCGACTGCCAACTTCGACTGGTCAAGATACAACGTTGTCAGTTGAAGTGGAACTTCATATATGATGAAGTGGACTTATGAAGTTCCACTTCGGATGGAACAGAAATTAACGCTGTCGATTGAAGTGAAACAACGCAGTCGATTAAAGTGAACTTCGTATAAGACTTCGGATATGATGAAGTAGAACTTCGTATATGACGAAGTTAGACTTCGAATGGAACTTCGATTGGAGTCAAATATAAAGCGATCAGTCAAAGTGGACTTTGGATGATCCTAAGTGGGACTTCGACTGGACTTCGATGTATATATATACTGTAGTCGATGTGAAACCCTATTGACAGATTAAAATAATAGATGTTAAAGCAACAATGTCATCAATGTCATTAAGAATAATAAGAACATAACTTAACAAGAGTGAAAGGACAAATGTGTGTTGACACATGATGTTCATAGTGTCGACACATGTGCTTTAGAGGTTCACACAATAGTTGTTGTTGTAAGGTTTCGTATAGAGCGCAGCGGAAACACGAATCCCACAGGTAGATATCGTTGTCGGCCGTCGGAATCGAACTAAACGAGAACCCGCTCGGAGGGAGATCTCATCTTTACCTTTGCGGGGTTGCGAAACTCCCGTATCCGGGGAGGAGGTGGCGCAGGAGGCGCTGGACCTTCAAGCCGTTCAAGTGTCCGGCCTCTAGACGTATCCACGCGAGCTCCGGACGCAGACGGGATCTCCTCGTTCTCCACGCGTCTCCCGGATCTCAGCTCCACCATGTGCCAGAGAGAGGAGAGAGAGGGTGGGGGGCGCCCTGGGAGAGAGAGAGGAGGGGGGCGGCCAGGGTTAAGCCTGGAGCTTGGCCCAGGGTTTAACTCTCAGCGTATATTTATAGACACTGCGGTTTTTCACAAAAACCCAGTCATTGTCTATAAAGAACACCTTGCCCAGTCTGCTCGGAACTCTTATGCGTGTGACCCTCTAGGCCCAACTGCTAGTCCAGTTTTCAGCCCATTAAACTCAATAACTCTTTATTGACTTATGGTAATTAATTAACATCTCATATTAATTAATCACACAATCAATTATCATCTCACGATAATTTACCGGGCTTCCAATCAAGTTGGGTGCCAAGCAACACCACTTGATCCTGGAAAGCATTGGGGTTCAGCAACCCAATCAAGGAACCTTTGTGTCATCAGTTACCACGTGACTATAATCCTTCGCTCGTACAATGCTCCCGAGTGCACTTAGGGTATGGTCAACTGTCAAACCCTAATGTGTGTACTCACTTGGTTTAGATGCCGCATAACTATATCAGAAAACTCCTTTTCTGATAAGTAGTCTTGCCCTGGCCAGGGACTATCAGGCATCCTTCCCTAGAGCATTCACTCTCCTATTACCGAGAGCGAGCGATCCCATATTGACCACTCAATCACCTTCGAGGGTATTCCGCTAGATCCGATCACTTAACTGATTAAGACCTCATGGCTAGAGATCTATAAGTCAAGGTCAAAACCTAGAAGTCCACCAACAAGGTGTCCTTGGTGTCTCAGGTCTAAGGACCAATCACGCCACTGTGACAATGAATCTAGCTGGTTGACAGTTAGGTAACATTACCATCCAGCGATTCATAACGGATCAGTTCAGTGAACTCATTCTCCAATGAGCACCTACAGATTCACCTTAGTGTCTCCACACAAGTGACTATGAGACCAGTCACCCTCATCATATGAGCAGGTGCAACCTGTACTAGTCTAACCGGATATCCGATGTCCTTCTCGGATATCCTCCGACTAGGAACAATTAAGAATATACGTTTAAAGGACATTAACCTCATTGTTATGATCTCATCATAATTAATATCCATTGCGCATATTCATGGACTTCATAATGAAACGTTAAACGAATTACACAGAATGAATATAAAAGCCTTATTATTATTATCAAAGAACAAGATTGCACAAGTTATGATTGGCTTGAGGACATCCATAACTAACAATCTCCCACTTGGACTAAAGCCAATCACCTTTATGTCTTAAACCCATAGACTCTAGGTGGCGCTCAAACACAATTTGAGACAGAGGCTTCGTCAATGGATCTGCAATGTTGTCGACTGAAGGAACTCTTTCCACCAGTACATCTCCTCTAGTGATTATCTCCCTGATCAAGTGAAATCGCCTTAGAATGTGCTTCGACTTCTGATGAGACCGCGGCTCTTTCGCTTGCGCAATGGCCCCATTGTTGTCACACAGCAATGGGATCAGATCAGAGTCACCTGGTACCACACCAAGGTCGGTGATGAACTTCTTCATCCACATTGCCTCCTTGGCGGCTTCAGCTGCAGCAATGTACTCAGCTTCTGTCGTCGAGTCTGCAGTGGTTTCCTGCTTGGAACTCTTCCAGCTCACTGCACCCCCGTTCAAAGTGAACACAAATCCAGATGTAGACTTGCTATCATCTGGATCCGACTGGAAACTCGAGTCAGTATATGCCCGGAGTTTCAAGTCCCCTCCTCCATAGACCAGAAATATATCCTTAGTCCTTCTCAAGTACTAAAGGATACATTTCACAGCCATCCAGTGTGTTTCACCTGGATTTGCCTGATATCTGCTCGTAACACTTAGAGCAAATGCCACATCAGGCCTTGTACATATCATGGCATACATGATAGACCCTATAGCCGAGGCATAGGGGACTCTATCCATGGCTGCCCTCTCTTCAGGAGTCTTAGGAGACTGCTCCTTAGAGAGAGTAATCCCATGTCTCATAGGTATGAGACCTCTCTTGGAATTTTCCATGCCAAACCTTTTGACAATGGTATCTATGTACATGGATTGGGTCAAGCCAAGCATCCTCTTAGATCTATCTCTATAGATACGTATTCCCAATACGTAGGATGCTTCTCCCAAATCCTTCATGGAGAAGTTCTTTGACAGCCAAACCTTTACTGATGATAACATCCCTACATCATTCCCGATGAGTAAGATGTCATCAACGTAAAGTACGAGAAAAGTGATAGCACTCCCACTGACTTTCTTATACACACATGGTTCATCTTCATTCTTAATGAAGTCATAAGATTTGATAGCCTCATCAAACCTTATGTTCCAACTACGAGAAGCTTGCTTCAATCCATAGATGGATCTTTGAAGCTTGCATACTTTGTCTGGACACTCTTTGGATGTAAAACCCTCAGGTTGTATCATATACACTTCCTCCTCAATGTTTCCATTAAGGAAAGCGGTCTTTACATCCATCTGCCAGATCTCGTAATCAAAGTATGCAGCAATGGCAAGAAGAATTCTGATCGACTTTATCATGGCAACTGGTGAGAAAGTTTCGTCATAGTCAATTCCTTGCCTTTGACGATACCCCTTTGCCACCAACCTTGCCTTATAAGTGTCGATCTGTCCATCTGCACCGATCTTTCTCTTAAAGATCCACTTGCACCCAATAGGTACAATACCTTCGGGCAAGTCTACCAAGTTCCAAACTTGGTTGGTGTACATGGACTGCATCTCAGAATTCATGGCATCTCGCCATTTCCCTGACTGAGGACAATCAACAGCCTCTTGGTAGGTCTTTGGATCACTATCCTCATCAAAAGACATGCCTTCACTGATATGTCCAACATATCTTTCAGGCTGTCTAGGTACTCTACCAGACCTACGCTGAATGTGTGTATAATCCTGAACAGGTTCCGGAACCGATGTCTCACCCAGTGGACTTTGCACAATTTGTGGATCTAGAACCTCTTCTAGATCTATTTTACTCCCACTGTCCTCTTGGGAAAGGTATTCCTCTTCCAAGAAGACAGCTCTCCTAGCAACAAACACTCTTTGTTCACTAGGATGGTAAAAGTAGTACCCAAACGTTTCTTTTGGGTATCCAACAAATCTGCACTTATCGGTTCTAGATTCCAGTTTATCTGGGTCATGTCTCCTCACGTGGGCAGGACAGCCCCAGATTTAACATGTTTAAAATCAGGCTTTCTACCCTTCCATATCTCATATGGAGTGGAAGACACAGATTTACTTGGAACCCTGTTCAGCAGATATGCCGCTGACTCTAGCGCATATCCCCATAAGGAAACTGGTAACTGTGAACGGCTCATTATGGATCGCACCATGTCCAACAAGGTACGATTTCTCCTTTCCGATACACCATTCATCTGTGGTGTATAGGGAGGAGTCCATTGAGAAAGGATACCATTATCCTTTAAGAATTGTGTGAATTCTGTACTTAAGTATTCACCTCCTCGGTCTGACTGTAGGATTTTAATACTATTTCCAGTTTGCTTCTCAACTTCATTCTTAAATTCTTGGAATTTCCCAAAGGCTTCAGATTTGTACTTCATTAAGTAAACAAATCCGTACCTTGAGTGATCATCCGTGAATGTAATGAAGTACGAGTAGCCACCCTTGGCTTGGGTAGACATTGGACCACATACATCCGAATGTATTAGTTCCAATATGTCCTTGGCCCTATCTCCATGTCCACTAAATGGAGATTTGGTCAACTTACCCATTAAACAGGATTCACAAGTTGCATATGATTCATAATCAAATGGATCCAAGTATCCATTCTTATGCAACTTTTGAAGCCTATTCTCACCAATGTGACCAAGCCTACAATGCCACAAGTAGGCAGTGTTCACACTATTCTTACTTCTCTTAGGAGAAACATCAACGTGGAGATTATCATAAGAAACATCAAGTAGATACAAACCATTCACCAAATTTGCTAAAGCAACTAGTTTATTTCTCAAATAAACTGAACAACTATTGTTCTCAATGGTAAACTTGTATCCAACTCTGTCTAAACAAGAAACAGAAATAATGTTCTTAATGATGCTAGGCACAAAATAGCAATCATCTAATAAAAGTAAATCTCCTGAGGGTAACTTGAGCTTCACTGTCCCCACAGTGTGTGCACCAACACTTGTGCCGTTTCCAAGCCTCAAGTTCACCTCGCCCTTGCTCAGCTTCCTTCTACTTGTCAGCACCTGCACATCATTGCAGATATGAGAAGCACATCCAGTGTCCAAAACCCAAGATGTAGAATCTCTAATAGACAAGTGAAGATCTATCATATAGATACCTGAAGCTTCGCCAAGCTTCTGCTTCTCCTGAGCCTTCATTGCAAGGTAATCCTTGCAATTTCTTTTCCAGTGCCCTTTTTTCTTGCAGTGGAAACACTCGCCCTTTTCTTCTCCTTTGCTTATGTCCTTCTTTTGTTTCTGCTTAGACTGCTTCTTTGCATTGCCTTTCTTAAAGGCTTGCCCTGCTCTCCTCTTCTTGTTGGACTTTCCAACCATGAGAACAGTGAGCTTTTCCTTCTTAAGGTTGCCCTCAGCAGTCTTCAGCATGTTGAGCATCTCAGCTAAACTCACCTCAATCTTGTTCATTGTGAAATTCACAATGAACTGGGAATATGAATCTGGAAGTGACTGGAGAATGAGGTCCGTGCTTAGTTCCTTGTCAAGAGGAAAACCAAGCCCCTCGAGCCTCTCAATCCACTCTATCATCTTCAGCACATGAGTCTGTACTGAAGACCCCTCTGCCATGCGAGCTCTGAACAGGGCCTTGGATATCTCATATCTCTCCACCCTGCTCTGCTCTTCAAAGAGCTCTGCAAGTGCTGCATGATGGATCTAGCATCCATGTTCTCATGCTGCCTTTGCAACTCATTGCTCATTGAGGCAAGCATGTAGCATTGGGCCAGAGTGGAATCCTCCTTCCACTTCGCAAACTCAAGCGTTTCCCCTTCAGGTGCATCAAGGGGTGGTTCAGCTAGGATCTCACCCTCCAGGACATAGGCAATGCGCTCAGACCTGAGGACAATCTTCAGGTTTCTGAGCCAATCCGAGTAGTTCGGGCCTGTCAATCTGTTGGCATCCAGGATGCCACGGAGTGGGTTACCCGACGAAATTTTTGCCTATAAAGGAAATGTAAATACAACTAGCAGATGTTCATAATAATACTTAAATCTAGATTAGGACTTTAATCAAGATTAGCTCCCACTATTTTCCGACAGACTGTATAACCCTCAGATATACAGAATGGGAGACACCGACGGTCTCCTAGTGGGGATCGGAATCTCACAGACTCATAGCATGATCTTGTGGATAGCACAACAAACCATACTATGATCTGAAAGCGGTCAACCCTGACACTTGCAACTCTTGCAATATCCGATCTTATTTTGGCCCCTGAATTTTAATGACCTTGTGGATAGCACAACAAGTCATTAAATCCAGTCTAAGCAATACCATCATTACGTAACGAGCATAGATTTGGATGTAGCCCTTGTAGATAGCACAACAAAGCTACACCGGTCCTCTACCCCGTTTAAGTTATCATCATGCCATAGTTTTAGTCTGTCATTAGACTTGACAAGCCTTGGGATAGCACAACAAACTTGCCCGATCTAATGGCAATCCTAAAACTATAATGATGGAGGGCCACGTAATTCATTCTAAATGATTACGCTACGGCTTAAAGTTTGAACGAGGAGGGATTTTGACATATTTTATCTTGGTCTCTATATCTGCGTGCTATTGATATATAGAATTTGGAATATCATATATTTAATTATATATATCATAGCACATTCCACACATATCAAATACATGAAGAAAATGATGGATGATCATGGACTTTAACCTAGAGTGGCATTACCAGAGCCAGTTGGTAATCCACAAATATGGTGAACAAATGGCAGTTCCGCATCTGATGCTTTAGCTTGATGTAACTTTATCTCCATGAAGGTCCTGCATGGTACTCTCCTCCATCTCCGCCATCCGCTTCTTATAATTCAAGTAATATTTAAATTTGGGCTCGCAGGCCCATAAATATACATCAGATAATAATAAGAAACCTTGAACAAGTCAAGGGGAGTACATAACAGGAGGGAGATAGAATGTACAACCCAGGATTTAATAGAGGGAGAGAGGGAGGCACACAGCCCTCATAAATTACATCACATGCCATTAACCATAACTTCATCACATGATATCTAAGTCCATGACCATCCATCCACACACATCACATGCATCAACAAGCAATTATCACATAATACTTCTGAAATATTTTACTTCAAAATATAATAACTATATTTTGAAACCATTTAACTAACAATTAGCTAACATGGATATCATCTAATCAACATTAGATAAAACGTCATTAGCGTTACTGCATGAAGTCGCCAAGATGTACAGTTAATTAATTAAAAATCACATTTATAAATCAATTAACATGCTTTAACTAGATAGAAGGAATAACTAAAACAATTTTAGATTTCCTTAACTAATTAAGCATGGGTCCAACAACTGAAAATTAATTTACAGAGATCTAAACACCTTTAAAAACTCTCAAATGATTTTCAGAATTTTCTGGGATTTTTAAAGAATTTTCTAGTTTTTAAACACTTTAAAAACATATTAAAAATCTTAAAAAGGGGGGGGTTTTGGGGTCGGCGGATCCGGCGCGGGCCGGATCCGCCCGCGGCCCGTTCGGGACCGCGGGGGGTCCGCCCGCGGACTTACCCGCGGGCGGACCCGCGCGCGGCCCGCGGGGGACCCGGCGGGGTCACCCCCTCCGCCCGAAACCGGGGGGCGCGGCTAGGGTGAAACCCTAGCCGCCGCCGCACCCTAGCGCAGGGCCGCGGCAGGGCGAACCCCTCCGGCCTCCGCGCCCCACTTGGCGGCCGCGGACGGCGCCGGCGCCGCCGGCACCGCCACCCACCGCCCCATCAGCCCAGAAAACCCCGAAAAATCCCTAAAAATCTGCAAAAATGCCCCATCTTGGACTGTCCAATCTGCACGACGGCGGCATCTTGCAGAGGGCCGTGTGGCCTCCACAGTGGGCCAAACGACGCACAAAGGGTTTCTCGCGAAGCCCTTGGTACTAGGAACACCTCCACACGTACCAAGCGGCAAGTGCACATCACATGTGCGACCCACGAACACTTCAAACATGGCGTATGCATAACGTGAATCGACAAAAACGCATGAAATATCATACACAAGTGCCGATTCCGAACGAAACCAGCAACCTGTCTCTGATACCACTGTAAGGTTTCGTATAGAGCGCAGCGGAAACCGAATCCCCAGGTAGATATCGTTGCCGGCCATCGGAATCGAACTAAACGAGAACCCGCTCGAGGGAGATCTCATCTTTACCTTTGCGGGGTTGCGAAACTCCCGTATCCGGGGATGAGATGCGCGGAGGCGCTGGAGCTTCAAGCCGTTCAGTGTCCGGCCCTCTAGACGTATCCACGCGAGCTCCGACGCAGACGGGATCTCCTCGTTCTCCACGCGTCTCCCGGATCTCAGCTCCACCATGTGCCAGAGAGAGGAGAGAGGGTGGGGGGCGCCCTGGGAGAGAGAGAGAGGAGGGCGGCCAGGTTAAGCCTGGAGCTGGCCCAGGTTTAACTCTCAGCGTATATTTATAGACACTGCGGTTTTCACAAAAACCCAGTCATTGTCTATAAAGAACACCTTGCCCAGTCTGCTCGGAACTCTTATGCGTGTGACCCTCTAGCCCAACTGCTAGTCCAGTTTTCAGCCCATTAAACTCAATAACTCTTTATTGACTTATGGTAATTAATTAACTCTCATATTAATTAATCACACAATCAATTATCGTCTCACGATAATTACCCGGGCTTCCATCAAGTTGGTGCCAAGCAACACCACTTGATCCTGAAAGCATTGGGGTTCAGCAACCCAATCAAGGAACCTTTGTGTCATCGTTACCACGTGACTATAATCCTTCGCCCTCGTTACACTCTCCCGAGTGCACTTAGGGTATGGTCAACTGTCAAACCCTAATGTGTGTACTCCTTGGTTTGATGCCGCATAACTATATCAGAAAACTCCTTTTCTGATAAGTAGTCTTGCCCTGGCCAGGACTATCAGGCATCCCTTCCCTAGAGCATTCACTCCCTATTACCGAGAGCGAGCGATCCCATATTGACCACTCAATCACCTCGAGGGTATTCCGCTAGATCCATCACTTAACTGATTAAGACCTCATGGCTAGAGATCTATAGTCAAGGTCAAAACCTAGAAGTCCACCAACAGGTGTCCTTGGTGTCTCAGGTCTAAGGACCAATCACGCCACTGTGACAATGATCTAGCTGGTTGACAGTTAGGTAACATTACCATCCAGCGATTCATAACAGATCAGTTCAGTGAACTCATTCTCCAATGAGCACCTACAGATTCACCTTAGTGTCTCCACACAATGACTATGAGACCAGTCACCCTCATCATATGAGCATGTGCAACCTGTACTAGTCTAACCAGATATCGATGTCCTTCTCGATATCCTTCCGACTAGGAACAATTAAGAATATACGTTTAAAGGACATTAACCTCATTGTTATGATCTCCTCATAATTAAATATCCATTGCGCATATTCATGGACTTCATAATGAAACGTTAAACTAATTACACAGAATGAATATAAAAGCCTTAATTATATTATCAAAGAACAAGATTGCACAAGTTATGATTGGCTTGAGGATATCCATAACTAACAGTTGTCTGTCAACAATGCATCAATTCTGCCGACACATGTCGACACCATGGATAACATGTGTCGACACACATGAAAATAAGATTGAGCAGATAAGTGCATATGAAGATGTGATTAAGATCTATTTGTTTTGTTATCACAAAAATATATGGTAATGGAGATAAAATAGTCAACAAACCCGACCCATTTACATCCCTACGTGGGTGGAGGCGCCTGCAGAGTGGCCATCTTGGGGGTAGGTGACCTGCCATGTGGTATGGGGTCCCTGTATGGCGGGTAACAATGAGGTGAACTGTAACGACCCAGAATCCGCATTACCAGTAACAACTAGTAACCCGAATTCTGACCCGCTAACCCATGAGACAAGCTCGGAAGGGTAGGAAGTGAACGTCCGAGGAGACTATATGTAAGAAGATACACACCATGTAAAGCTGTAAAATTCCACTATATAAATCATAACATGTACAACTCAGAGTCTGAGCAAGGTACAGAGTACAGAAGTACAACAAAAGTACTACTCACTGCAGCTAAGGAGCACCAACACCGGAGTGGCTAGACTTGCCTGGAACGGGAGTCGACGAAGACCCACCTGAAAGGGAGGGGAGTGAGTCTCAAGAAAGAGATCCAGTAGGGAAAGTCACCCCACCGGTAACATACTAAAGTGCGGAAAGTAAAACTGAAAGTAGTACACGTCGCACCACAACACAAAACTGTAAACCTCGTGGCTCAGTAACACCACTCACACACACACAGTAATAGACTCAGCTAGGGTCTGTGGCTCGGCGTCCCATCCCCACAGAGGCTCTCAACCCCAGCCACGTGTGCACACTACAGACGCTCTCTCTCACGTCTGGTCCACGACCGGTTTTTCCCCTACGCTTGAGCCTAGCGGTAGAGAAGGGGCTCCACGGAGACCAGCTCAAAACCACCACAAGGAGTACGTACAGGACAGAGTCGCACTCGGCGTCCTGGCTCACTAGCGGAGGACAACCACATGCTAGTCATCTAGACGGAGTCGCACCCACGCCTAGGTAACACAACGAAACGGCACGCGGTAACGCAACGCGCGTACAACAGACGGAACACACTCAACTCTAAACTCCGTACAGTAAGTGAACACCTCATGTCACAACTAATTACTTATATGCATAGGCGGAGTCACACTCTAAGCCTGGCCCACATGTGTAAACAGTGTGGACAACACTCGTCAATCGCCTTGAAACACAAAACTCAAGTCTGCTGGGACATAGGAGATTAACGGCCATATCGATTGCCGCCAATATGAAGTAAACGACACTCATCATGTCGTTAATCCTAACTCAACGGCAATCGACCTTGTCGTTTATATCACCCTTGAAGATCTCAACGTCAACAGATGTGGACGTTAAGCTCTTCAGTCCCCTAAACCAGAACAGCGCCAGGTCATTTAATTGGGCAGAACCACCCAACAGAACGCCTACTGATGGAGGGGAATACTTCCTCTCATCGGTTTACACTACCAGAACTTCAGAAATAGTGATCCAACCCTTGAATCACTCAAACACCCAAATCCCGGCATGGTATAACCCAACCCTAAACCACAATTTGCATACTAATTCACACAATTGAGCATGCTGGTTTGCTAAGGAGGGTTATAGGAGTTAAGTCCCTACCTCAGAACGCCTAAACAACCCCCAAACAGTCACTAATCGCGCCGGAACTCCCCGAAGTCTCCGCGCGAATCGCACCAAAACCTCGCGTTTCCCGCCCGATCAAGCACCGCCACGCGATCCAGAGCCTTCCCGAGCTCCCATCAACCATCAGAAGCTGTGGAAATAGAGAAAGGCAAAGGTGGAGGGAAGGAGAGGAAAGAGAAGAAAGGGTTCTGCTCTCGGGCTGCCCTATTTCACAGGTCCGACCAGTTGACGTCCATCACTAGTCGCCTACTGAACCGCCAAATACTTGACGTCCACATCGCTTGTCGTTGAGTTCAACAACAAACGTCCACATTGCTGGACGCCAACACAAAGTCAACGGCTAGCCCCAGGCCGTCAACCCCAAGTCAACGACAATAGTCTTGTCGCCAACCACACAGAACCTCTACAAGACCCAATAAGGATCCGCAAAGACCCGAGACCTTACAACCCTCCCCCCTTAAGGAATTTTGCCCTCAAAATTCAAACAACACAAGGAAAGAAGACTCACCAAAGAGGTACGGAAACTGCTCGCGCATTTCGTCCTCCCGCTCCCATGTCGACTCACCACCGGAGTGCCGCTGCCACGCAACACGAACTAACGGGATTGCCTTGTTCGTCAATCTCTGAACTCGGTGATCCTCAATGTGCAACGGAAACTCTGGTACAGTCAACACTGGAGTCACCTCAGACCACTCTGCACTCTGCAGAACGTGAGACTCATCAGAAAGGTACCTCCGAAGCATCGACACGTGAAACACATCGTGGACTGCTGCCAACTCTGACGGAAGCTCAAGTCTGTACGCCAAACCTCCGACACGCTCAGAAATGGTGAAAGGTCCAATAAAGCGAGGACTCAACTTCCCACGCTTACCAAACCTCACCACTCCCTTCATAGGAGACACACGAACAAACACCTAGTCTCCTACCTGAAACTCGAGCGGTCGCCTGCGCTGATCTGCATAACTCTTTTGCCGACTCTGAGCTGACTGAAGCCTCTGCCTCACAAGCTGAACTACATCAACTACCTGCTGAACCAACTCTGGCCCCGTGACAACCCGTTCGCCAACCTCGAACCAGTCAAGAGGAGTGCGACACGGTCGTCCGTACAAGGCCTCATATGGTGCCAAACCGATACTGGAGTGATAACTATTATTATATGCAAACTCGACCAACGGCAAGTGAGCTGTCCACGACCCCTGCCACTCCAGACAACAAGCTCTAAGCATGTCCTCCAAAGTCTGGATAGTCCGCTCTGACTAACCGTCTGACTGAGGGTGGTAGGCGGAACTAAAAGCCAACTCTGTCCTCAAAGCTCTCTGGAAACTGCGCCAGAACCCAGAAGTGAAGCGAGGATCCCTATCTGACACAATAGAGATCGACACTCCATGCAAAGGAACAATCCGCTCTACGTACAACGCGGCCAACCTACTCACACCCCAACTAGTCCTGACAGGCAAGAATCTAGCAGTCTTCGTCAATCTGTCCACAAGAACCCAAATGCTGTCAAAACCTCCAGCTGTCCTCGGCAAACCACAAACAAAGTCAGTCGTCACATGGTCCCACTTCCACATCGGAATCTCTAATGGCTGCACAAGTCCTCCTGGACGCTGATGTTCGGCCTTCACCTGCTGACAGACCAAACACCTAGCAACAAAAGCCGCTATGTCTCTCTTCATCCCAGGCCACCAAAACTGACGTCTCAACCTGTGATACATCTTGGTCGACCCTGGATGAATCGAGTACCTAGAACCATGTGCCTCCTGCAACACAACTCTCCTGACAGACTCCTCAACAGGAACATAGAGTCTATCTCGGAACCTAACAGTCCCGTCCTCGCAAAGCTCAACCTCTGGGAGAAGCAACACACTGTGCAACTCGGGATCTGACTGCTAGGCCTCAGCAACCTGTCTCACAACGGCGGGAGCCGCTAACAAACTGCCCAACACAAACTGTCGACGACTGGACGAGACTCTGAAAGACCCTTCTGCCGCAGACTGCCACAACTGCCACTCTCTAAGCATCAGATGACTCATCTGTGCTTTCCTACTCAAAGCATCTGCAACTACATTCGCCTTTCCAGGCTTATACTCAATGCTGAAATCATAGTCTTTCAGATATTCCATCCATCGACGGTGCCTCATATTCAGATCCCTATGAGAAAACAGGTACCTCAAACTCTGGTGGTCGGTACGGACTACAAAACTCACTCCGTACAGGTAAAGACGCCAAATCCGCAAAGCAAACACCACAGCTGTAAGCTCTAGGTCGTGGGTCGGGTAACTCTCCTCGTGGGGCTTAAGCTGGCGAGACGCATAAGCCACCACTCGACCTTGCTGCATCAAGACCGCACCCAAACCAACACCTGAAGCATCTGTGCAAACCTCGAAATCCTCCTCACCTGAAGGTAAGGCAAGACTGGCGCTGACGTAAGCAGTCGCTTCAACTCTATGAAGCTCTGCTTACACTGCTCCGACCACACAAACGGAACTCCCTTTCTCGTCAACCGAGTCAAGGGTGCAGCAACCTGAGAAAAGTCTCGAACAAACCTGCGGTAGTAACCTGCCAAACCCAGAAAACTACGAATCTCAGACACAGATCTGGGACTCTCCCACTGCAAAACTGCCTCAACTTTCGCTGGATCCACAGAAACTCCCTCACTTGAGATCACGTGCCCCAAAAAGTGAACCTGTTGTAGCCAAAACTCACACTTACTAAGTTTAGCATACAACTGGTGCTCTTGCAAAGTCTGCAACACGATCCTCAGGTGCTCGACATGTTCCTCCTCCGAAGCGGAGTACACCAGAATGTCGTCAACAAAAACTACAACAAACTGGTCCAAGAACTGGTGGAACACCCGGTGCATCAGATCCATGAAGGCCGCTGGAGCATTGGTGAGCCCAAACGGCATCACCAAAAACTCAAAGTGTCCATATCTGGTCCGAAAAGCAGTCCTCTCTATATCAGAATCTTAATCCGCAACTGATAGTAGCTCGACCTCAAGTCAATCTTCGAAAAGACACGAGCAGACTGAAGCTGATCAAAGAGATCATCAATCCTAGGCAAAGGATACCTATTCTTGATGGTCACTTGATTTAGCTTCCTATAATCGATACACAATCTCAGACTACCATCCTTCTTCCGGACAAATAAAACAGGTGACCCCCACGGAGAAAAGCTAGGATGAATATAGCCCTTCTCCAACAACTCCTCAAGCTGCCTCTTCAACTCCCTCAACTCTGCTGGTGCCATGCGGTACGGTGCCTAAGCAAAAGGTACAGTGCCAGGAACCAACTCTACAGTAAACTCAATCTCTCTCTCTAGTGGTAGACCAGGCAACTCTTCCGGAAAAACATCCGGAAACTCACACACTACAGGAATGTCCCCCACTCCTGAAGCAATCTGGTCAAGAGTAACTGCGGAAACTAGGAAACCCTGACAACCATAAGCAAGTAACCTCCCTGCCCTCAAAGCAGAAACTAAAAAGCGAGAAGTAAGAGGTACGATACCCTGGAAGTAGAACGCCGCTTCCCCAGGTATCCGCAAGTGCACCCTCTTCTTCTGGCAATCCATCACTGCACCATACCGCTCTAACCAATGCATACCCAAAATCACATCATAGTCATGTAACTGCAAAGCAAATAGACGAGCTGACAACCACTGATCCTGCAACTGCACAGGTACCTCCTCAAGACAGTAGGACGTAAGGACAAAGTCCCCTGTCGGCAACTCTACTGCTAGCTCAACAGACTCTCCCAAACTCAACTCTCCAAGGGAGTCTAAAAACTCCTCAGACACAAAAGAATGAGAGGCACCGGAATCAACAAAACTCTAGCTGTATAACCAAAAACTGTAACAGTACCTTCCACTAGGTGAGCTGTCTCCGCGTCTGCACGGGTCAAGTGAGTAACACGACCTCTACCTCTCGACCCACCAGAACCTCCGGTCTGCTGACGCTGCTGCACAGGTGCCTGCTGCTGCTGCTGCTGCACTCGGGGCTGTGACTGGGTCTGCTGCTGCGGTACACGAGGTAACAAAGGACAATCTCGCGCCATGTGACCCATCTGGTCGCACCGGTAACACTGACCAGCAAAAGTACGATGTACCTGCTGCGAAGGCTGTCCTGCAGGCTGCTGAACACTCCCAACAGACTGCTATCTCTGCTCTGCCTGCCTCCTATCACGCCGAAACTTCCTCCGAGATTCTGACTTCGCCGTCGTCCCAGTAGAAGTGGACGCGTAGGAAGTCGCAGTCCTCGGGGTCGTCTGCACACTACCCTGCTGCTGTCGAGGCTGAGAAGGAACTACCTGTGTCTGAACCTCTGTGCTCCGAGCACGGGTCCATAAAGTATCTACCTCCAACGCTGCCACTGTCTGATAGGCCGCGTCCAAATCTGTGACACGTGCAACTATCAGCGCCTGCCTGAGCTCTGGCCTCAAGCCCCTCACAAACTGCTGAGTCCTTAGACCCTCATCTGCCATAATCTGCGGAGCATAACGCCCTAGCTCTACAAATCTGGCCCTGTACTGCACTACAGTAAAGTCCCTCTGCTGCAAATCCAGAAACTGGTACAACCTCTCTGTCCGGACGTAAGTAGGACAGAAGGCTCTCTCAAAAGAAACGACAAACTCCTGCCACGGAATCTGCCTAAGTGGACGAGACTGAAAAGTAGTCTCCCACTTAGAGGACCACCAAGTCAACGCCTGCGCCTACAACTGGTAACTGGCTAGCAACACTCGCTCCTCGGGAACACACTCCATGGAACGAAAAGTCCGCTCCACTGCATCTAACCACGCCCGCGCTGCATCTGGATCCGGCTGGCCCAAAAACTGAGGAGGCTGAAACTGCAAGAACTCCCTCAACACCTTCCCAGTACCACCCTGGGGTACCGGCGCATCACGGTGCTGAGCTACAAACTGAGCCATCCCCTCAAGAAATTGAGTCATGTCTAATCCCTGAGCTACCTGAGGAGGTGGTGGCGGTGGAACAATACCACTGTGTGCGTCCTGTGGCAAAGGCTGTGTCTGCTGAGGTGGCGAGGCATCTCCAGCCTCCTGACGAGTCACCTGCTCAGCCACTTCCTCTCTAGGACGTCGCCTAGGTGCCATAGAACTATACACAGAGCAAAAATACACACATAAATACACTAACTAACTCCGGGTTAAATAGCTGCAGCTGTACTCTTTGCACTCTGAGTTAACATGATGGGTATTTCCTTATATATATCTCATCAGACCAGGCTCTGATACCAAACTGTAACGACCCAGAATCCGCATTATCAGTAACAACCAGTAACCCGAATTCTGACCCGCTAATCCACGAGACAAGCTCTGAAGGGTAGGAAGTGAACGTCCGAGGAGACTATATGTAAGAAGATACACACCATGTAAAGCTGTAAAATTCCACTATATAAACATAACATGTACAACTCAGAGTCTGAGCAAGGTACAGAGTACAGAAGTACAACAAAAAGTACTACTCACTGCAGCTAAGGAGCACCAACACCGGAGTGGCTAGACTCGCCTGGAACGGGAGTCGACGAAGACCCACCTGAAAGGGAGGGGAGTGAGTCTCAAGAAAGAGACCCAGTAGGGAAAAGTAACCCCACCGGTAACAGTACTAAAGTGCGGAAAGTAAAAACTGAAAGTAAGTACACGTTGCACCACAACATAAAACTGTAAACCTCGCGGCTCAGTAACACACACTCACACACACACAGTAAGTAGGACTTAGCTAGGGTCTGTGGCTCGGCGTCCCGTCACCACAGAGGCTCTCAACCCCAGCCACGTGTGCACACTACAGACGCTCTCTCTCGTGTCTGGTCTACGACCGGTTTTTCCCCTACGCTTGACCCTAGCGGTAGAGAAGGGGCTCCACGGAGACCGGCTCAAAACCACCACAAGGAGTACGCACAGGACAGAGTCGCACTCGGCGTCCTGGCTCACTAGCAGAGGACAACCACATGCTAGTCATCTAGACGGAGTCGCACCCACGCCTAGGTAACACAACAGAAACGGGCACGCGGTAACGCAACGCGCGTACAACAGACGGAACACACTCAACGTCTGAAACTCCGTACAGTAAGTGAACACCTCATGTCACAACTAATTACTTATATGCATAGGCGGAGTCACACTCTAAGCCTGGCCCACATGTGTAAACAGGGCGGACAACACTCGTCAATCGCCTTGAAACACAAAACTCAAGTCTGCTGGGACATAGGAGATTAACGGCCATATCGATTGCCGCCAATATGAAGTAAACGGCACTCATCATGTCGTTAATCCTAACTCAACGGCAATCGACCTTGTCGTTTATATCACCCTTGAAGATCTCAACGTCAACAGATGTGGACGTTAAGCTCTTCAGTCCTCTAAACCCAGAACAACGCCAGGTCAGTTTAATTGGGCAGAACCACCCAACAGAACGCCTACTGATGGAGGGGAATACTTCCTCTCATCGGTTTACACTACCAGAACTTCAGAAATAAGTGATCCAACCCTTGAATCACTCAAAACACCCAAAATCCCGGCATGGTATAACCCAACCCTAAACCACAATTTGCATACTAATTCACACAATTGAGCATGCTGGTTTGCTAAGGAGGGTTATAGGAGTTAAGTCCCTACCTCAGAACGCCTTAATAACCCCCAAACAGCCACTAATCGCGCCGGAACTCCCCGAAGTCTCCGCGCGAATCGCACCAAAACCTCGCATTTCCCCCCCGATCAAGCACCGCCACGCGATCCAGAGCCTTCCCACAAGCTCCCATCAACCATCAGAAGCTGTGGAAATAGAGAAAGGCAAAGGTGGAGGGAAGGAGAGGAAAAGAGAAGAAAGGGTTCTGCTCTCGGGTTGCCCTATTTCAACAGGTCCGACCAGTTGACGTCAACATCACTAGTCGCCTACTGAACCGCCAAATACTTGACGTCCACATCGCTTGTCGTTGAGTTCAACAACAAACGTCCACATTGCTGGACGCCAACACAAAGTCAACGGCTAGCCCCAGGCCGTCAACCCCAAGTCAAACGACAATAGTCTTGTCGCCAACCACACAGAACCTCTACAAGACCCAATAAGGATCCGCAAAGACCCGAGACCTTACATGAACTCTACCGCTTACCTCCATATCTCCCTATTCTTTGGCCTTGATGGAACTGACTATCTTTATTATCAGAAACTTGCCGTGCCAACTACGACCGAGTTAGGAACTTGTCGTGCCAACTTTTCGAGCTAAGATTCCTTTAGGCTAAGAGTCTCCGAGTCAAGGGTGTGTTGAAGGAAAGTTAGGCTTTCGAGTTAAGGTTCTTGGTCAACATAACAAGGTTATCATGAGCCGAGTCAATTCTCCACCCCTAGCATGTTCCAAAGGCAAACCTTCGGGAGCTATCCACATGTTTTAGGTTCTCCCTCAGGTTTCCAAGCCAAGTTAAGGGGGGCTCTCCACGTGGGTGATAATATGGGGCTCTGTAATGGTTCTTGAGACGGACTTGCCATCTTGCCATCTGGACTCGCTCTAGGTGGGTCTTGGTTTATAAAAGTTCAACAATTGGGCATTATAGATGTGCCAGAGGGCTGAGATTCACTCTCTGCAATAGTCTTCTAATTCATTGTTTTGTTCACAAATCTATTTAACAATCTCTCTACAAAAAGATGCTTCTGCATATACAACATGAGAACTAATTAATTGCCCAAAGAAACCCAAAGATCTCACATTATGGCATGAATAGATATCATACACAACAGGCATATATGTATCTCAAGATAGATAAGGAGTGGATCAATGATTAAGACTCCTTGAGATGCAAGAAACAAGCTCAAATAATATCTAGATAATCACATGTAAAGACAATCATTGAAAACTGCACGTGAAAATACACTTTGATGGGGTAAATAATATCCACCAATGGGATATCTTTTTATTGTCTCTTGATTTAACCATTTTCATGTCATTAGTTCTTTCAACATGTTAAATCATTCATCATGTTAAGATGTCTCAACTAAATATATAAATCTTATTGAACTTTACGCTCATCCTATGTGCATTTGTGGTTTTTAGGTGATACTGATGAGGAAATTAATACATTTTGATGGGGATGGACAAGAGTGATGAAGCGTCCCAATTATTCGTAGAAGTTCATTAGTAGAATCATAAGAGTCTTTATTTTTTTTCTAGAGGTCAACGCAATAGTCATGATAGGCCCTATATATTAATGGACAAGAATTCTATGTAATAGAATTTAGTTGAATTTGAATATCAATAAAGTTGAGACAATTTATTGGTGTCATTTGGTTATATTCTTTATGGAATGATGTTAATCTTTTAATACTCACTCTGATCGTCCCTAAAGATACAACTATTAGTATTATTTTGTTGAGCAAAGCTCAAGCCTACAAAGTAGTCTGGCTCAAGTCTGTTAAAAGCCTCCATTTAGAATTATTTTCGAACAAGCCAACCTCCTCAAGTCTGTTAAAAGCCCAAACTCAGCTTCTTCTCGCCACGCCTACTTGAGATGCAAATGTCTCCCTCAAAATTTTGGCATTGTCCCCCCATTCTAAGTTTGATCTTAATTTATTCATTAAATGGAATAAGAGGGAAAGCATACTTTCGAGAACTATAATTTCACTACGATTTTAATTTCCCAACCGTAATAATGCCCACACGCACTATCTATCTATCTACTTGCCAAATCAGGGGGTAAAAAAAATAAAACTTCACACGGTCTCTGGTACAAGTTTGTGGTCTAAAAAATATATAACCTAATTTTGGAATATGTGGTGCCTTTAATTTCGCAAAAAATAATAATTGAAAACTGCATACGTGATGTATATGACAATTATTGGGTTTGAGAGTCCCAAGGGAAGTTCTTTGTATTCCAGTTGTAGGCCCAAGTCAGCTGCATGGATGGGTCACTCATACTTGGGCGGGACAGCCCGCAGACCAGCCCAATTTGCTTATAGTTGAGGCAGGGTTGGGGCAATATGGGCCAGGCCGCGGGGGAGCTTTGAACGGGCCGGGCTCCACAGCTTGGGCTGGCCCAATTTCGTACACTGTCGCATCACCACTATCTATCATATAAAGCGTTTTGGGTGTTGGGATAAGGAGTGGGATTTGAGTTTAAGGAATAATGTGAAGGAAAAAAAATGAAAGAGAGTAATATGAGAGAGGGAGAGAGAGATGCGTATGAAGAAATGGCCTTAACAAAGGAAATTGAGAGAAGAGGAGTGTCGAAAAATAAAGGAAATTAATGACAAAGAGATCCCATTGGTGTGGTTTGAAGATATATATACGGACAAATATATATATATATATATATATATATATATATATATATATATATCTTAAGGAGTGGCTTTAGGGGTTGAAGCTTTCCACATATATCTTATTAGAGAAATATTTAGTGCAAAGACACACTGGCACATGAGTTGATCCAATTAGGATGAATCAATGAACTATGCCATGTCATGTCATTTTATGAATCTAACTTAAATATTTATTCGTCTAATCTAATAGGGTGTTTGGTTGTACTTTTTTATCAAATTTTTCTCTTACATTTTAAAAAGACAAAGGATAGACGCACATACATGTTTGATAATAATTTTTTTTTATTTTAGGAAAGAAATTTTATCTTATGTAAATCTCTTAAAAAAACAAATACAAAATATTTTTTTATTTAAAAACACACGCACACAGCTCTCTCCCTCACCCCTGCCAGCGCCAGAAGACACCCCCCCCTTGTCGGCTGCGCCGCGGCCCCCCTCCTCCTCCCCCTGGATCACCATCTACCAAACACCCTATATTGGTTTCTTTATCTGCACCAAACATCTTATACTGTTTTTAAATATTTTTGAAATTTTAATTAAAAAAGGACACATCATTATTTTTTAAAGAGAAATAAATTTTTAAAAAAATTTGCTCTCAAACACCCTATAAATACTTATAAGTTAACTCAGATTTTGATGAACCCACTTACTTACAACTCAAGCATAAGTGTGCAATTACATTAAATATTTCTCCATCTAATAATAATTTCAGGTTCAATTTTCCACCCTCATATTACCCACCTTTCCCAAACCACGCTCCATCCGCCCCGCCCTCCAAACAATCAAATCAACAAACAGGTGGTGTGGTTGTATTAGAAGTAGTAATGTCGTTCAACCATTCCCGCCTGGAAAAGGGGCGGACCGCGTGGTGGTGGTGGTGGTCCGCAGGGGGGTGGGGGAGTGGCACAAGTAACGACATCTTCTCCATCTCCCCACCCGTTCTCCCACCGCCCTGTCCCTGCGGGTCAGACCCAAACAGGCACCACCATAAAAGGCGGCCGCGTCCTGCGCTAAATTGATGTCGATACCAAATATTGAAAAAATAAATAAATAAATCTATCCATGTATAAAGTGTTCATATTTACATATATTATATTAAAAAGGATGCAAAGGTGAGGACGTCAATTGGGTCGATCGATTAGAACTCTTGCTTAAAAATAAGAGGTCCTGAATTCGATTCTGAGGGGTTATTTGATTTACATGTAATTTTCGAGGTGTGTAGATTCAGAATTTTTTCGGTCAAGTGAGGTAAAGACAATACGGGTATACGGAAAATAAGAGCTGCCAAATATGGACGGACCCAATGAAGAACCAGTGGGGTCATGTGACCCCACTGGATTTTTAAAACCATATTAATGAGTCTAAAATTTTCCATTACATTAACTTGGTTGAAAATTTGTCTAAAGGGAGTGACCCCACTGAAATTTTTTCTGAGTCCGTTTATGCTGCCAAGTCTTAATCTTGGAGTTCACGAACACCAATCTCTGAACTCACAAAACCACACAAGGCGGAGTTTCCTCATTGCAAAAAAAAAAAAAAAAAAAAAAAACGGAGCCACGGAGGTATTAGCTAATTAGTTGGTTTAGTTAGTTAGATATGAGGGGTGGGGTACTAGACTGATGGTTCATTCCACCAAGGAAACAAGCTAGGCCCCAGCTGATGAACTCAGGTAGCTGGCTAGCTAGTTCCCCTGCCGGCCTTCTCACCCCTCTCTTTCCTCGAAGTCGGAACGATCGAGTACGTGACCACTTTTGGCCGGTTGACTTGTTAAAAAATATTCCGGTCTGTTGACTTGTTAAAAACCAATTTGCTCACGAAGCACTCCCAGTCCAGCCGGCCCCAAAGAACAGCGAAGAACAGTATCGAGACGTGGACGGCTCCACATGGGCAGCATCCATATCCATCCGGATCCAGACAGGGACGTCCATGCGATCGATTTGTCGCAAAGACCTTGAACCTTCCCTCTCCCTCTCCCTCTCCCACTCACTCTCTCTATTATGGTTAAGTTGGACGTCGTGTGGAACACGTACGAGAGATGGATGGTGTGACGATGGAGGGTGGGGGTGGCCATATCAGGAAGACGACGCATGCATCTAACCAAGTCTTCTAGTTGACCAACCGGTTGCATCGCACTTTGAGGGGGGAGGTACCATCCGTAAGTTTGGTGGGATGGCCGGTGCACGATCCAAGACTATGTATGTGCGCTTAGAGGATAAATATTGTTTAAAAACTATTAGGGTTGGATATTCGTTTGGTACTCATGATCATCACATCATGATCGCATGCCTTGTTAATTTGTACTATGATCCCATCAATCATGGTTTTTGCAAGCAATTAAGATGCGTGGTTGGCATATATATATGTTGACGTACGAAGTCAGAGGTGATCAGCTCTCAGGTGACATAACTAGCTACACGAAGAACATTTAAAAAAAAAAAAATCTTATAAGTTGGTGTGCTCTTATATATATCTTATCATATATAAAATGAATTGAGCTACGAACGTACAGGATTAAAGTATTTTTACTCTGCAGCTATATATAGATCTTAATTAATTATATAACCTTGTACACGTATTTTCTTTGCATATTAATCCTCCCCAAGTCTTCATCGTCTTTAGTATATGCTTTTTGTGTATATTAATTAGATGATCTGGCTATCTGTTGGACCTGACTAAGCTTTTCCCCTTCTTTAATCTAGCTCTTTCTTCTCTCCTTGATTAGGCTAATTAAAATTTTCAATGGTCAACTGCTTGAAGCCCCATACCTAAGAGAATGTGTTATATATGTTAAATTCCTTAGCAAATTAATATAATTTCATGCACCCACTGTTTTACAACAAGTTGCAAAAAAAAAAAAAACACGAGATTGCTAATGACATGTAAATTAATATAGGTATACAATTTGGTCCTCACAAATTATAAGGGCTTATATATGGTCTCGATGTGGTCAATCCCCACCCGACTTACGGATTTAACAGTGGGTGGGTAATCACATTGGCTCCGAGACAAGTCTTGGGGCGAGGCGGGGAGTGTAGAAAGTGGAAAGCAAGTCTGCTAGTTTGTTGGTACTCGATTCACCATAACCTGTAAGAAAGTTGGTCTTTGAGTGATTCTAAAGACGACCTTTCGATGATCAAGTCAGTGATAGGAGAAGAAGATGAATGTTTTGGGAAGAGAGAGAGAGCTAGAAGTGTCAGAAGGTGACACTTGTCTTTAACCCTTTTACTTGTGGCTGTTAGACTTCTTCGTATAGGCAATCCCTGGGGGAGGGGAACTCCCATCCTGCAATGTGGGATTAATCCCCTCAAAGGTGTGGTGTGTTGCGCTTTGAGCCCAAGGTGGGCTTGGGGGTCCTGAGATGGGCCCGGCCCATGGCCCCATCTGGTCTAAAAATTGTAACACGAGACTAAAACGTACTCAGAAACCTCTCATGCATGCAGCTAGACACATGAGGCAAATATTAATATTAATAATCTTATTGGGTCTCCCAATACATAAGTTTTGGATGCGAAAAAGGTAAAAACATGCACCATGCTTTGAACTGTATATTTTGTTTAAATTAAATGTGAAATTATGTTTGACATGTCTCTCGAATGCATGCTGATCAGTACAGGGCCATACGTATATCACATGAATGATGACAAACATGAGCGCATGTATAGCTCAACAAAGGAACCAAAGACAACCTTTTAAGACAAAATATATTAGAGTAGTAGTAGAAAAGACAACCCTCTTCTAAATTAACATACTTTATTTATTTATATCTTTATATCCAATTAATTTTCTATTTGCATTGGGGTGAACAGATATATACCGTCCGTTCCAGATATATATAGATGGCATCTGTAAATATCATATTAATACGAATACCACCCATTTATAATATCATCTGTCTCCAATGCGGATAAAAAATCTCTCTCCCTCTCTTATAGATGATGACCCCTCTTGCCGAGTCTTGAAATTGACCAATCAACTATGAAGTGAGCATGCATGTAAGAAGATATGATCAACACTTTGACGGGCTCATAGAGAGAGAGAGAGAGTCCGTGAAGGAGGATACACTCGTTTTGTTTTTGTGTTCTTGTTCTATCCCATCCCATTTGATGCTTTTTTAAGTGTCGTGGGGGTCACTGCCACTTGGGTGACGTACGCAAAGAAACCCAAATGGCATATGTATATTCTATGGTATCATGCTGTGCTGTCTGGTCAAGGCTAGAAACTTAATTCATTGTGAGAGGGATGTAATTACTTTTGTTTATTAGTGATTCAGATTAATAGTGATTCAGATGGATGGTGTTTGGTAAATTTTTTAGTCGTTAGTCTCTTTCATCCTTTGTAGTTAGATTTTGTTAATTTGAAATGCTGATTATTTAGTTTTAGAGATGGATTTACCGTTCGCGTTCTAAATGCAAATTAAGAGGCGGTCCCCATAACATTTGAGATGGGCAATAATACTTTCTCTTAGCCCTGTGTCTAATTTCTAGTCGGTTGACTACCCATGGTTGGGTGCACAAACCATATCGTGCCAGCCTCAAATAAGGTCAGCTTGATAATGTTTTATTTTTTGTTATTAAATTTTAATATGAATAAGATGAAACTAGTGTAATATATTTCGATTCGTATTGTACAAATGACTCTCCGATCCGATTCACTGGTATAACTCATCACGGGGGTAACAACGAGCACAAACATGTGAACGGAGGATGGAAAAGAGGTTAACAAGCAAATTAATGTGGACACCAAGATTTGCCGCATCGGGAAATCAAGACGAATCGAATTTTTCCTGATCCGCTTCGATTCGTCAGAATCGAATCGATTCGCATGAGAATCGATCCAATTCGATGAGAATCGGGCGAATCGAATTTCTCCTGATTCGATTCGATTCGACCGAATCAGATCGATTCAATCCGATTCGGCAAACCATGGTGGACACAAGAGATGAGCGTAGCATCCCAGATTCAATCCCGGGATAGGGTTGGGGTTTCAGTGGTGGTTATCACTAGGCTATAATAAAAAAAGAGAAAGAATTGTTATTTATTGGAGGTTGACAGTGACATAGCCACAACATTCAAGTCCACTAGTTGTTGGGGTGGGGGGGTGGGGGGTGGAAGGAGTCCTTCAGTTGGGTTGGGTATTCATTGGTATAACTCACCACGGGGGTATTATATTTCGATAATATTATATTTTTTGTTATTAAATTTTAATATGAATAAGATTAAGCTAGTGTAATATATTTCGATTCATATCATGTCAATGACTCTCCGATCCGATTTATTGGTATAACTCATCACGGGGGTAACAACGAACACAAACATGTGAACGGAGGATGGAAAAGAGGTTACAAGCAAATTAATGTGGACACAAGGGATGGGTGGGAGCATAGCACCCCGGATTCGATCCCAAGATAGGGTTGGGGTTTCAGCGGTGGTTATCACTGGGCTATAACAAAAAAAAAAATTATTTATTGGGGGTTGACAGTGACATAGCCACAACATTCAAGTCCACTAGTTGTTGGGGGGGGGGGGGGGGGTGGAAAGAGGCCTTCAGTTGATTATTCATTTACAGGTGTGATGGTGAACCAACAGTAGACTTCAAACTTTTGAGAGCTAAGGTTTTGGAATTAAGGACTTTTTGGTTATTTTATAAATACATTAAAATATAGTATATATTATCAGGGAAACAGAAAAATGGATGCGGACATGGGTGTTTCTATTTTTATATCTTATAAAAATTTAGAGATTTATTTCCATTTCCACTAAGCTATTAAAAGAGGGTTTTTTTTTAAAAAATTGTATATCCTGTAAAAAAAAAATAAAATTGAGTCGACTAAACAAAAAAATGGATATCTATATCGACAACCCTATTTATAGCGCCGGCCAGGCAAAGAAAAGTCGAAATGGCATGATGGATGGGATGGGATGGGATGGTGGCAGCTGTTAGTTCCAAAGTCCATTTATAAATACTTGCTGCCACCGCCAGGCAAAGAAAACGCCAGCGCCGGCCCTTGGAAATGTCCGAATAAATACTGCCAACTGTACAAACGCCAACATGTTTCGACACCCTTTCGGATTCCATCCACACAACCTGGCATCAGCTGGAACAAGAATTTGGTATAGTTTCCTTGTCACCTGGCCAGCTTCACTAACTAGCTAGTTGCAAGGAATATATATATATATATATATATATATATATATATATATATATATATATATGAGAAAAGTTTAATATATTTGAAGAAATATAATAAATACAATATAAATAAGATTGTAGTTCATGTGGTGTTTTGTTGGGTACTATATAATTTTTTTAATTTAATCTTTCTATTTTGGAGTTAAACCTCTCTATTTTAGAGCCCAAATTTTTTTATTTTGAAACTTAACTTCTATTTTAGAGTTTAAAAAATAATTTGACTTCAAAACAGAAGGTAAGTTGGGCTCTAAAATAAAAAATTAAACTCCAAAATAGAAAGTTAGATTTAAAAAAAAAAATTTGGCTCCAAATAAAAGACAAATTAGGCTTCAAAATAAAAAAATTAAACTCCAAAATAAAAAGGTTGAGCTTCAAAATAGAAAGGGAAGATTTAAAAAAAACTTATACGTGACTTCCAATAAGACACCACACGAGCTGCAATCTTACGTAGATTGTACTTCCTGCACTTCCTCAAGTACAGTAAACTTTTGTATCTCTTTCTCTCTCTCTCTCTCTCTCTATATATATATATAGTTTGTGCTATTCAATATATGTAAGTGTCCAAATAATAGATCCATCTTATTAAAATATTTAATATATATATTAAGAGTGATGTAGTTAGTTGAGTGCTCTATCATACACTAGATGAAAAGAGTTTAATATTTAAATTTGTTAAGTTTATAATATTTTTTTCAAAAATTATAAATAATTAAAATTTGGATACCCATCATGAGCGAGTTTCGAATTCAAGACGTGCTATAGAAATATCCAATACGACTCTCTCCATGCCTTAAATCATATTTCTTAACACATCTAACTAATCATATTGATGAGAAAAACCTGAACGGCCAGCCTCATTCACGTGAACAGGATTCGTAATTGCGCCATCTAAATAATCCATTGATATAACTTGTTGCATACACCAACTTGTGTACTTTGTTGAAATATTCTTATATAAAGATAAGACATGAAGACCAAGATGTTTATGGATTTTATGTAACTTTTTTTTTTTAAAAGAACAAAGCTCTAATGAAAGCTTTCTGTAAGATAATCTCCGCATCCACACGCATGAGAGACGACTCCCCAATGTTATCGTGGGGGGGCTCTCACCTCACCACTTGCCCCAGCCCTGTCAATTTATTTGTGGAGTCTCCAGTCTCCACTCGGCATTCGCCATCCGTGTGGAATTGGTCTTTGATTGGTTGAACCAAGGAAAAGGGGTTGGACTGATCAATATAGATCTTAATTTTCTTCTCTAATATCAAATAATAAAAGATATTGTTCAAAAGAAAGTAGATCATGATGATGATGATGATGATGATATAGTGAGTTTCTCCTAATTATTTTTAATTATTACACTACAAGAAAATGCGTTATTTTCGACGGACTGAATTCGTCGGAAATCCGTCGGTATTCCGTCGGAAAAGGCGCCTTCCGACTGCTTTCCGTCCAAAGCTCGTCGGAAACTTTCCGTCGGAAATAATTGGTCAGAAATTTCTGACGGATGACAATTCCGTCGGAATTCGGTCGAAACCTCCGACAGATATAATACGTCGGTAAAGCCGTCAGTATTTTCCGACGGAATTGCCGACGGTGTTTTGCCGTCGGTAATTTATAAGTTCCGACGGATTATTATCCGTCGGCAAATCCGTCAATATTTTTCGACGGTATTTTTCCGTCGGTAATTTATAAGTTCCGACGGATACTTATCCGTCGGAAAATCCGTCGGAAAATACACATATATATATTTTTTAAAATAGACAAATAAAAATAATTTGTCAACATTGCTACAATGTCAAACCTGCTACAATATTCATAAATTTAACAAATACTAACAATCAACATAAAATCATAAAATACAATAAATATAAAATCATATAGAATAATGAATACAAAAATCAACATAGATCTGCTAGATCGTCTGCTGTCCCTGCCTCGTCATCGTCTGGAGCTGGATCCTATATTAAAACAAATTAAAATGAGAAACATTAATAATAAATAAAAGACATACAATATTTTCAAAAATGAAATTTAAAACATGTGATTATTTCTCAAGCTTAATACAATACTATTTTTAGATCCATCATTTTCTTGGGTGTTTTTAGATCCGTCCTTTGAATGCCCAACCCAATCCGGAGATCCAAATTGGATTCCGTCAGTTCCCACACGTCACTTTAACCCACCCGGTCGTGTCGGAGAAAACGGCACGTCGATCGGATCCCCATTTGGGATTTTAGACCCCCGGGTTGTGTGTTTTAACCTTTTATATATACTTGCCCGTTTTTACATCCGTCCTTTGAATGCCCAACCCAATCCGGAGATCCAAATTGGATTCTGTCAGTTTGTACACGTCACTTTAACCCACCCGGTCGTGTCGGAGAAAACGGCACGTCAATTGGATCCCTATTTGGGATTTTGGACCCCCGGGTTGCGTGTTTTAACCATTTATATATGGTTGACCGTGTTTTTAGATCCGTCCTTTGAATGTCCAACCCAATCCGGGGATCCAAATTGGATTCCGTCAGTTTCTACACGTCACTTTAACCCACCCGGTCGTGTCGGAGAAAACGGCACGTCGATCGGATCTCTATTTGAGATTTTGGACCCCCGGGTTGTGTGTTTTAACCTTTTATATATACTTGTCTGTTTTTAGATCCGTCCTTTGAATGCCCAACCCAATTCGGGGATCCAAATTGGATTCCTTCAGTTTCTACACGTCACTTTATCCCACCCGGTCGTGTCGGAGAAAACGGCACGTCGATCGGATCCCTATTTGGGATTTTGGACCCCCGGGTTGCGTGTTTTAACCATTTATATATGGTTGACCGTGTTTTTAGATCCGTCCTTTGAATGTCCAACCCAATCCGGAGATCCAAATTGGATTCCGTCAGTTTCTACACGTCACTTTAACCCACCCGGTCGTGTCGGAGAAAACGGCATGTCGATCGGATCTCTATTTGGGATTTTGGACCCCGGGTTGTGTGTTTTAACCTTTTATATATACTTGTCTGTTTTTAGATCCGTCCTTTGAATGCCCAACCCAATCCGGGGAACCAAATTGGATTTTGTCAGTTTCTACACGTCACTTTAACCCACCCGGTCGTGCCGGAGAAAACGGCACGTCGATCGGATCCCTATTTGGGATTTTGGACCCCCGGGTTGCGTGTTTTAACCATTTATAACTGTTTGACCGTGTTTTTAGATCCGTCCTTTGAATGCCCAACCCAATCCGGAGATCCAAATTAGATTCCGTTAGTTTCTACACGTCACTTTAACCCACCCGGTCGTGTCGGAGAAAACGGCACGTCGATCGGATCCCTATTTGGGATTTCAGACTCCCGGGTTGTGTGTTTTGACTCTTTATATATACTTGGGTGTTTTTTAGATCCGTCATTTCAATGCCCAACCCAATTCGGAGATCCAAATTGGATTCCGTCAGTTCCTACACGTCACTTTAACCCACCCGGTCATGTCGGAGAAAACGGCACGCCGATCCGATCCCTATTTGGGATTTTGGACCCCGGGTTGTGTGTTTTGACCCTTTATATATATACTTGGGTGTTTTTTAGATCCGTCAATTGAACGCCCGACTCAATCCGGAGATCCAAATTGGATTCCGTCAGTTCCTACACGTCACTTTAACCCACCCGGTCGTGTCCGAGAAAACGGCACGCCGATCCGATCCCTATTTGGGATTTTGGACTCCCGGGTTGCGTGTTTTAACCATTTATATATGGTTGACCGTGTTTTTAGATCCGTCCTTTGAATGCCCAACCCAATCCGGGGATCCAAATTGGATTCCGTCAGTTTCTACACGTCACTTTAACCCACCCGGCCGTGTCGGAGAAAACGGCACGTCGATTGGATCCCTATTTGGGATTTTGGACCCCCGGGTTGCGTGTTTTGACCCTTTATATATATACTTGGGTGTTTTTTAGATCCGTCAATTGAACGCCTGACCCAATCCGGAGATCCAAATTAGATTCCGTCAGTTCCCACACGTCACTTTAACCCACCCGGTTGTGTCGGAGAAAACGGCACGCCGATCCGATCCCTATTTGGGATTTTGGATCCCCGGGTTGTGTGTTTTGACCCTTTATATATACTTGGGTGTTTTTTAGATCCGTCGATTGAACGCCCGACCTAATCCTAAGTATATGAAATTAATACTAATACTGACCTTAGCTGCTGGCTGTGTGGGGCGTACTCCCTACATTATTGAGATGAATTGCTGAACCATATCACTGAACTGCGTCTGTAGCTGTACCCGCTGCGTCTCTATCTGAAGATTGTACTGCGTCTGTAGCTCTACCCGCTGCGTCTGTAGCTCTGTACGTAGCTCCTCCCGAATGATGCCTCTAATGTCCTCTACACCACTGACGGGCGGCACAGAAGATGAACTCGCGTGTGTCGGGAGAGCGATCGAACTGGCATATGAGGACAACACTCGATGAGTATCCAGGCTGTCCCCAAAGCCGTACACTCGACCCTTCCTCGGTACTCCCGCTGCCTCGACCCAAGCATCCGCATCCAAATCTGGCTGGGGAGTGCCCTCTGTGTAGCGCTCCGCCATCGTCCTGTCGTACGTCTCCTGTAAAATAATTTAAAATTAAATTATTGAAAACAAATTACTTTAATATCATAATTGAATTCATAATTTAAAGCTTGACTTACAGCAATCGTGCGGGCACTCTCGGTAACATAGTCATCCGTCCCCTTCCGCTTATGAGTCCGGTCAAATAACTCGCGGAAAGTAGGGGCACGCTCCAGGTCGTGATGCTTAAAATTCAACAAAATTAGTTAGTTTCACAATAATAATCCATATGTATATATGAATCGAACAATAAAATACTTACCAATTTTTGACTGTGGGTCGCATAAGATACGGATCCACTAGTATGCACATTCTTCTCCGGTTGAGTTGCTCTGTTGCGTATTGCCGCCTGTGACCGCTGCTGCCATGGTCCAGCAGCCCAACGCTCGCAAAGGGACTCCCAATAGTCCCTCCGCAGCCAAACAGGGCCGTAATCCACCCAAGCCATAGGATCTCGATTGCCTATGGTCTTCATTGCCTTGTCCCGTACCTCCCACATCGACTTTCTTAAATTAAGATGGCTCACCTACGCCCCCAACCACAACCTAACTCCCAGCCGTGGAGTCGCACCTATTTTTATCCGGTCAAAGTCCTCCTGCCAATGGGCTGTGTCCATTCACAAACTATTTATAAGTCTAATTTTCGAGTGCTCTTAATATATATAATAATTTTATATTAAGATATATGGTAACCAGAAAAATAGTTATCGCAAGACTAAGATCATTAATTATTACAAGATTAGTTTTGCAATAAGTATTTTTTTATGGTTGAAGATTGGTGTGGAAGGTGTGGAAGTACTGTATTTTTTTTAATTCTTACAAGATTAGTCTTGCAAGAAGTTTTTTTTTTTTTTTTTAACGGAGCAATGGTTGAAGATTGTTGTGAAAGGTGGAAATATATTATTACTATTTAATTATTTCGTGATTTGGTTCAAGAATCTTATAGTAGGGCTTAGATATAGCGTACGGAAATAGAAAAATTAAGATCAACCATTTTACAATGTCTTATACTTGGGGGTGATCAAAAGTGTTGTGGGAATCCATCATTCATTTGCATATTCATGTTAGACCTTCAAATAGAAATTTGGAATCACATGCACTTATGGTAAGCTTCCACATCAATATTCGTGGATTGATTTTTTTTTTTCCCCTTCATCAATCATGGTTTTTGCAAGCAATTAAGATGCGTGGTTGGCATATATATATGTTGACGTACGAAGTCAGAGGTGATCAGCTCTCAGGTGACATAACTAGCTACACGAAGAACATTTAAAAAAAAAAAAATCTTATAAGTTGGTGTGCTCTTATATATATCTTATCATATATAAAATGAATTGAGCTACGAACGTACAGGATTAAAGTATTTTTACTCTGCAGCTATATATAGATCTTAATTATATAACCTTGTACACGGCATATTCCTCCCCAAGTCATCGTCTTTAGTATATGCTTTTTGTATATATTAATTAGATGATCCGGCTATCTGTTGGACCTGACTAAGCTTTTCCCCTTCTTTAATCTAGCTCTTTCTTCTCTCCTTGATTAGGCTAATTAAATTTGTCAATGGTCAACTGCTTGAAGCCCCATACCTAAGAGAATGTGTTATATGTGTTAAATTCCTTAGCAAATTAATATAATTTCATGCACCCACTGTTTTACAACAAGTTGCAGAAAAAAAAACATGAGATTGCTAATGACATGTAAATTAATATAGGTATACAACTTGGTCCTCACAAATTATAAGGGCTTATATATGGTCCTGATGTGGTCAGTCTCCACCCTTACGGACTTAACAGTGGGTGGGCAATCACGTTGGCTCCGAGGCAAGTCTTGGGGCGAGGCGGGGAGTGTAGAAAGTGGAAAGCAAGTCTGCTAGTTTGTTGGTACTCGATTCACCATAACCTGTAAGAAAGTTGGTCTTAGAGTGATTCTAAAGACGACCTTTCGATGATCAAGTCAGTGATAGGAGAAGAAGATGAATGTTTAGGACTTAACAGTGGGTGGGCAATCACGTTGGCTCCGAGGCAAGTCTTGGGGCGAGGCGGGGAGTGTAGAAAGTGGAAAGCAGGTCTGCTAGTTTGTTGGTACTCGATTCACCATAACCTGTAAGAAAGTTGGTCTTAGAGTGATTCTAAAGACGACCTTTCGATGATCAAGTCAGTGATAGGAGAAGAAGATGAATGTTTAGGACTTAACAGTGGGTGGGCAATCACGTTGGCTCCGAGGCAAGTCTTGGGGCGAGGCGGGGAGTGTAGAAAGTGGAAAGCAGGTCTGCTAGTTTGTTGGTACTCGATTCACCATAACCTGTAAGAAAGTTGGTCTTAGAGTGATTCTAAAGACGACCTTTCGATGATCAAGTCAGTGATAGGAGAAGAAGATGAATGTTTAGGACTTAACAGTGGGTGGGCAATCACGTTGGCTCCGAGGCAAGTCTTGGGGCGAGGCGGGGAGTGTAGAAAGTGGAAAGCAGGTCTGCTAGTTTGTTGGTACTCGATTCACCATAACCTGTAAGAAAGTTGGTCTTAGAGTGATTCTAAAGACAACCTTTCGATGATCAAGTCAGTGATAGGAGAAGAAGATGAATGTTTTGGGAAGAGAGAGAGAGCTAGAAGTGTCAGAAGGTGACACTTGTCTTTAACCCTTTTACTTGTGGCTGTTAGACTTCTTCGTATAGGCAATCCCTGGGGGAGGGGAACTCCCATCCTGCAATGTGGGATTAATCCCCTCAAAGGTGTGGTGTGTTGCGCTTTGAGCCCAAGGTGGGCTTGGGGGTCCTGAGATGGGCCCGGCCCATGGCCCCATCTGGTCTAAAAATTGTAACACGAGACTAAAACGTACTCAGAAGCCTCTCATGCATGCAGCTAGACACATGAGGCAAATATTAATATTAATAATCTTATTGGGTCTCCCAATACATAAGTTTTGGATGCGAAAAAGGTAAAAACATGCACCATGCTTTGAACTGTATATTTTGTTTAAATTAAATGTGAAATTATGTTTGACATGTCTCTCGAATGCATGCTGATCAGTACAGGGCCATACGTATATCACATGAATGATGACAAACATGAGCGCATGTATAGCTCAACAAAGGAACCAAAGACAACCTTTTAAGACAAAAATATATTAGAGTAGTAGTAGAAAAGACAACCCTCTTCTAAATTAACATACTTTATTTATTTATATCTTTATATCCAATTAATTTTCTATTTGCATTGGGGTGAACAGATATATACCGTCCGTTCCAGATATATATAGATGGCATCTGTAAATATCATATTAATACGAATACCACCCATTTATAATATCATCTGTCTCCAATGCGGATAAAAAAATCTCTCTCCCTCTCTTATAGATGATGACCCCTCTTGCCGAGTCTTGAAATTGACCAATCAACTATGAAGTGAGCATGCATGTAAGAAGATATGATCAACACTTTGACGGGCTCATAGAGAGAGAGAGAGAGTCCGTGAAGGAGGATACACTCGTTTTGTTTTTGTGTTCTTGTTCTATCCCATCCCATTTGATGCTTTTTTAAGTGTCGTGGGGGTCACTGCCACTTGGGTGACGTACGCAAAGAAACCCAAATGGCATATGTATATTCTATGGTATCATGCTGTGCTGTCTGGTCAAGGCTAGAAACTTAATTCATTGTGAGAGGGATGTAATTACTTTTGTTTATTAGTGATTCAGATTAATAGTGATTCAGATGGATGGTGTTTGGTAAATTTTTTAGTCGTTAGTCTCTTTCATCCTTTGTAGTTAGATTTTGTTAATTTGAAATGCTGATTATTTAGTTTTAGAGATGGATTTACCGTTCGCGCTCTAAATGCAAATTAAGAGGCGGTCCCCATAACATTTGAGATGGGCAATAATACTTTCTCTTAGCCCTGTTTCTAATTTCTAGTGGGTTGACTACCCATGGTTGGGTGCACAAACCATATCGTGCCAGCCTCAAATAAGGTCAGCTTGATAATGTTTTATTTTTTGTTATTAAATTTTAATATGAATAAGATGAAACTAGTGTAATATATTTCGATTCGTATTGTACCAATGACTCTCCGATCCGATTCACTGGTATAACTCATCACGGGGGTAACAACGAGCACAAACATGTGAACGGAGGATGGAAAAGAGGTTAACAAGCAAATTAATGTGGACACCAAGATTTGCCGCATCGGGAAATCAAGACGAATCGAATTTTTCCTGATCCGCTTCGATTCGTCAGAATCGAATCGATTCGCATGAGAATCGATCCAATTCGATGAGAATCGGGCGAATCGAATTTCTCCTGATTCGATTCGATTCGACCGAATCAGATCGATTCAATCCGATTCGGCAAACCATGGTGGACACAAGAGATGAGCATAGCATCCCAGATTCAATCCCGGGATAGGGTTGGGGTTTCAGTGGTGGTTATCACTAGGCTATAATAAAAAAAGAGAAAGAATTGTTATTTATTGGAGGTTGACAGTGACATAGCCACAACATTCAAGTCCACTAGTTGTTGGGGTGGGGGGGTGGGGGGTGGAAGGAGTCCTTCAGTTGGGTTGGGTATTCATTGGTATAACTCACCACGGGGGTATTATATTTCGATAATATTATATTTTTTGTTATTAAATTTTAATATGAATAAGATTAAGCTAGTGTAATATATTTCGATTCATATCATGTCAATGACTCTCCGATCCGATTTATTGGTATAACTCATCACGGGGGTAACAACGAACACAAACATGTGAACGGAGGATGGAAAAGAGGTTACAAGCAAATTAATGTGGACACAAGGGATGGGTGGGAGCATAGCACCCCGGATTCGATCCCAAGATAGGGTTGGGGTTTCAGCGGTGGTTATCACTGGGCTATAACAAAAAAAAAAAATTATTTATTGGGGGTTGACAGTGACATAGCCACAACATTCAAGTCCACTAGTTGTTGGGGGGGGGGGGGGGGGGTGGAAAGAGGCCTTCAGTTGATTATTCATTTACAGGTGTGATGGTGAACCAACAGTAGACTTCAAACTTTTGAGAGCTAAGGTTTTGGAATTAAGGACTTTTTGGTTATTTTATAAATACATTAAAATATAGTATATATTATCAGGGAAACAGAAAAATGGATGCGGACATGGGTGTTTCTATTTTTATATCTTATAAAAATTTAGAGATTTATTTCCATTTCCACTAAGCTATTAAAAGAGGGTTTTTTTTTAAAAAATTGTATATCCTGTAAAAAAAAAATAAAATTGAGTCGACTAAACAAAAAAATGGATATCTATATCGACAACCCTATTTATAGCGCCGGCCAGGCAAAGAAAAGTCGAAATGGCATGATGGATGGGATGGGATGGGATGGTGGCAGCTGTTAGTTCCAAAGTCCATTTATAAATACTTGCTGCCACCGCCAGGCAAAGAAAACGCCAGCGCCGGCCCTTGGAAATGTCCGAATAAATACTGCCAACTGTACAAACGCCAACATGTTTCGACACCCTTTCGGATTCCATCCACACAACCTGGCATCAGCTGGAACAAGAATTTGGTATAGTTTCCTTGTCACCTGGCCAGCTTCACTAACTAGCTAGTTGCAAGGAATATATATATATATATATATATATATATATATGAGAAAAGTTTAATATATTTGAAGAAATATAATAAATACAATATAAATAAGATTGTAGTTCATGTGGTGTTTTGTTGGGTACTATATAATTTTTTTAATTTAATCTTTCTATTTTGGAGTTAAACCTCTCTATTTTAGAGCCCAAATTTTTTTATTTTGAAACTTAACTTCTATTTTAGAGTTTAAAAAATAATTTGACTTCAAAACAGAAGGTAAGTTGGGCTCTAAAATAAAAAAATTAAACTCCAAAATAGAAAGTTAGATTTAAAAAAAAAAATTTGGCTCCAAAATAAAAGACAAATTAGGCTTCAAAATAAAAAAATTAAACTCCAAAATAAAAAGGTTGAGCTTCAAAATAGAAAGGGAAGATTTAAAAAAAACTTATACGTGACTTCCAATAAGACACCACACGAGCTGCAATCTTACGTAGATTGTACTTCCTGCACTTCCTCAAGTACAGTAAACTTTTGTATCTCTTTCTCTCTCTCTCTCTCTCTATATATATATATATAGTTTGTGCTATTCAATATATGTAAGTGTCCAAATAATAGATCCATCTTATTAAAATATTTAATATATATATTAAGAGTGATGTAGTTAGTTGAGTGCTCTATCATACACTAGATGAAAAGAGTTTAATATTTAAATTTGTTAAGTTTATAATATTTTTTTCAAAAATTATAAATAATTAAAATTTGGATACCCATCATGAGCGAGTTTCGAATTCAAGACGTGCTATAGAAATATCCAATACGACTCTCTCCATGCCTTAAATCATATTTCTTAACACATCTAACTAATCATATTGATGAGAAAAACCTGAACGGCCAGCCTCATTCACGTGAACAGGATTCGTAATTGCGCCATCTAAATAATCCATTGATATAACTTGTTGCATACACCAACTTGTGTACTTTGTTGAAATATTCTTATATAAAGATAAGACATGAAGACCAAGATGTTTATGGATTTTATGTAACTTTTTTTTTTTAAAAGAACAAAGCTCTAATGAAAGCTTTCTGTAAGATAATCTCCGCATCCACACGCATGAGAGACGACTCCCCAATGTTATCGTGGGGGGGGCTCTCACCTCACCACTTGCCCCAGCCCTGTCAATTTATTTGTGGAGTCTCCAGTCTCCACTCGGCATTCGCCATCCGTGTGGAATTGGTCTTTGATTGGTTGAACCAAGGAAAAGGGGTTGGACTGATCAATATAGATCTTAATTTTCTTCTCTAATATCAAATAATAAAAGATATTGTTCAAAAGAAAGTAGATCATGATGATGATGATGATGATGATATAGTGAGTTTCTCCTAATTATTTTTAATTATTACACTACAAGAAAATGCGTTATTTTCGACGGACTGAATTCGTCGGAAATCCGTCGGTATTCCGTCGGAAAAGGCGCCTTCCGACTGCTTTCCGTCCAAAGCTCGTCGGAAACTTTCCGTCGGAAATAATTGGTCAGAAATTTCTGACGGATGACAATTCCGTCGGAATTCGGTCGAAACCTCCGACAGATATAATACGTCGGTAAAGCCGTCAGTATTTTCCGACGGAATTGCCGACGGTGTTTTGCCGTCGGTAATTTATAAGTTCCGACGGATTATTATCCGTCGGCAAATCCGTCAATATTTTTCGACGGTATTTTTCCGTCGGTAATTTATAAGTTCCGACGGATACTTATCCGTCGGAAAATCCGTCGGAAAATACACATATATATATTTTTTAAAATAGACAAATAAAAATAATTTGTCAACATTGCTACAATGTCAAACCTGCTACAATATTCATAAATTTAACAAATACTAACAATCAACATAAAATCATAAAATACAATAAATATAAAATCATATAGAATAATGAATACAAAAATCAACATAGATCTGCTAGATCGTCTGCTGTCCCTGCCTCGTCATCGTCTGGAGCTGGATCCTATATTAAAACAAATTAAAATGAGAAACATTAATAATAAATAAAAGACATACAATATTTTCAAAAATGAAATTTAAAACATGTGATTATTTCTCAAGCTTAATACAATACTATTTTTAGATCCATCATTTTCTTGGGTGTTTTTAGATCCGTCCTTTGAATGCCCAACCCAATCCGGAGATCCAAATTGGATTCCGTCAGTTCCCACACGTCACTTTAACCCACCCGGTCGTGTCGGAGAAAACGGCACGTCGATCGGATCCCCATTTGGGATTTTAGACCCCCGGGTTGTGTGTTTTAACCTTTTATATATACTTGCCCGTTTTTACATCCGTCCTTTGAATGCCCAACCCAATCCGGAGATCCAAATTGGATTCTGTCAGTTTGTACACGTCACTTTAACCCACCCGGTCGTGTCGGAGAAAACGGCACGTCAATTGGATCCCTATTTGGGATTTTGGACCCCCGGGTTGCGTGTTTTAACCATTTATATATGGTTGACCGTGTTTTTAGATCCGTCCTTTGAATGTCCAACCCAATCCGGGGATCCAAATTGGATTCCGTCAGTTTCTACACGTCACTTTAACCCACCCGGTCGTGTCGGAGAAAACGGCACGTCGATCGGATCTCTATTTGAGATTTTGGACCCCCGGGTTGTGTGTTTTAACCTTTTATATATACTTGTCTGTTTTTAGATCCGTCCTTTGAATGCCCAACCCAATTCGGGGATCCAAATTGGATTCCTTCAGTTTCTACACGTCACTTTATCCCACCCGGTCGTGTCGGAGAAAACGGCACGTCGATCGGATCCCTATTTGGGATTTTGGACCCCCGGGTTGCGTGTTTTAACCATTTATATATGGTTGACCGTGTTTTTAGATCCGTCCTTTGAATGTCCAACCCAATCCGGAGATCCAAATTGGATTCCGTCAGTTTCTACACGTCACTTTAACCCACCCGGTCGTGTCGGAGAAAACGGCATGTCGATCGGATCTCTATTTGGGATTTTGGACCCCGGGTTGTGTGTTTTAACCTTTTATATATACTTGTCTGTTTTTAGATCCGTCCTTTGAATGCCCAACCCAATCCGGGGAACCAAATTGGATTTTTTCAGTTTCTACACGTCACTTTAACCCACCCGGTCGTGCCGGAGAAAACGGCACGTCGATCGGATCCATATTTGGGATTTTGGACCCCCGGGTTGCGTGTTTTAACCATTTATAACTGTTTGACCGTGTTTTTAGATCCGTCCTTTGAATGCCCAACCCAATCCGGAGATCCAAATTAGATTCCGTTAGTTTCTACACGTCACTTTAACCCACCCGGTCGTGTCGGAGAAAACGGCACGTCGATCGGATCCCTATTTGGGATTTCAGACTCCCGGGTTGTGTGTTTTGACTCTTTATATATACTTGGGTGTTTTTTAGATCCGTCATTTCAATGCCCAACCCAATTCGGAGATCCAAATTGGATTCCGTCAGTTCCTACACGTCACTTTAACCCACCCGGTCATGTCGGAGAAAACGGCACGCCGATCCGATCCCTATTTGGGATTTTGGACCCCGGGTTGTGTGTTTTGACCCTTTATATATATACTTGGGTGTTTTTTAGATCCGTCAATTGAACGCCCGACTCAATCCGGAGATCCAAATTGGATTCCGTCAGTTCCTACACGTCACTTTAACCCACCCGGTCGTGTCCGAGAAAACGGCACGCCGATCCGATCCCTATTTGGGATTTTGGACTCCCGGGTTGCGTGTTTTAACCATTTATATATGGTTGACCGTGTTTTTAGATCCGTCCTTTGAATGCCCAACCCAATCCGGGGATCCAAATTGGATTCCGTCAGTTTCTACACGTCACTTTAACCCACCCGGCCGTGTCGGAGAAAACGGCACGTCGATTGGATCCCTATTTGGGATTTTGGACCCCCGGGTTGCGTGTTTTGACCCTTTATATATATACTTGGGTGTTTTTTAGATCCGTCAATTGAACGCCTGACCCAATCCGGAGATCCAAATTAGATTCCGTCAGTTCCCACACGTCACTTTAACCCACCCGGTTGTGTCGGAGAAAACGGCACGCCGATCCGATCCCTATTTGGGATTTTGGATCCCCGGGTTGTGTGTTTTGACCCTTTATATATACTTGGGTGTTTTTTAGATCCGTCGATTGAACGCCCGACCTAATCCTAAGTATATGAAATTAATACTAATACTGACCTTAGCTGCTGGCTGTGTGGGGCGTACTCCCTACATTATTGAGATGAATTGCTGAACCATATCACTGAACTGCGTCTGTAGCTGTACCCGCTGCGTCTCTATCTGAAGATTGTACTGCGTCTGTAGCTCTACCCGCTGCGTCTGTAGCTCTGTACGTAGCTCCTCCCGAATGATGCCTCTAATGTCCTCTACACCACTGACGGGCGGCACAGAAGATGAACTCGCGTGTGTCGGGAGAGCGATCGAACTGGCATATGAGGACAACACTCGATGAGTATCCAGGCTGTCCCCAAAGCCGTACACTCGACCCTTCCTCGGTACTCCCGCTGCCTCGACCCAAGCATCCGCATCCAAATCTGGCTGGGGAGTGCCCTCTGTGTAGCGCTCCGCCATCGTCCTGTCGTACGTCTCCTGTAAAATAATTTAAAATTAAATTATTGAAAACAAATTACTTTAATATCATAATTGAATTCATAATTTAAAGCTTGACTTACAGCAATCGTGCGGGCACTCTCGGTAACATAGTCATCCGTCCCCTTCCGCTTATGAGTCCGGTCAAATAACTCGCGGAAAGTAGGGGCACGCTCCAGGTCGTGATGCTTAAAATTCAACAAAATTAGTTAGTTTCACAATAATAATCCATATGTATATATGAATCGAACAATAAAATACTTACCAATTTTTGACTGTGGGTCGCATAAGATACGGATCCACTAGTATGCACATTCTTCTCCGGTTGAGTTGCTCTGTTGCGTATTGCCGCCTGTGACCGCTGCTGCCATGGTCCAGCAGCCCAACGCTCGCAAAGGGACTCCCAATAGTCCCTCCGCAGCCAAACAGGGCCGTAATCCACCCAAGCCATAGGATCTCGATTGCCTATGGTCTTCATTGCCTTGTCCCGTACCTCCCACATCGACTTTCTTAAATTAGTCTGGGCCGTAATCTCCCAGACGGCTCGAGCTCGAGGGAGATCCTCGGGTCTCGTGAACGCGAACCTCCGCTGTAAAGAAATAAAATTAATCAACGTTCTGCAATAAACCCAAATTAATAATAATTGAATAAATGACTTCAACTCTTCTAAAAAATAAAAATACCGTAAACATGTCAAATAATAAATTCCGGACTGGCACCAGGAAGTCTCTCCATGCATCCACTGGTCCTGCAATATGTGCGTGGACCAGCGTTGTAATATAGCGGGAAGCAGGACTGGGATCTATCTTCCCCCTGCAATTCCACATTAATTTTCTACATGAAATGTATATCCTAAAGAACAAATACAGTAAGACTGAGATGATGAACTTTACCCTGAGATCCAGCATGGTTGTCGTCCTGGTAGCTGAGGCCCCTCCTCAGCTGCTGGATGCTGGCTCTCCATCTCTGTTGAAAACAATTTAGTACACTTTTATTGTATAAATTGCAAGAGACCAAACATACTAATCTATTGAAACATATGTTTACCTTGTGGTGAGGAAGAAGACGAAGGTGGCACTGCTCGGATGGTCGACAGGAAGGCAAAATTTCATACACATTAGAAAATATGAATTTCAAATAAACAACAATATAGAAATTTACCTGTCGCTGGGACGACGGGCGTGGACGGAGAGGCAGTCCCTGTAAAATTTCATACACATTAGAAATTATGAATTTCAAATAAACAACAATATATAAATTTACCTGTCGCTGGGACGACGGGCGTGGACGGAGAGGCAGTCCCTGCAAAATTTCATACACATTAGAAATTATGAATTTCAAATAAACAACAATATAGAAATTTACCTGTCGCTGGGACGACGGGCGTGGACGGAGAGGCAGTCCCTGCAAAATTTCATACACATTAGAAATTATGAATTTCAAATAAACAACAATGTAGAAAATTACCTGTCGCTGGGACGACGGGCGTGGACGGGGTGGCAGTCCTTGCAAAATTTCATACACATTAGAAATTATGAATTTCAAATAAACAAGAATATAGAAATTTACTTGTCGCTGGGAAGACGGGCGTGGACGGGGAGGCAGTCCCTGTAAAATTGTATGTACGTTAGTTATCATAAAATCAATATAAACAATAATACCCATATGGTTTTTTGTGTACATATGCATATACCTGTCGCGGACCTGGAGGCAGACGTGGACGGGGAGGCAGTCCCTCTGCCAACGGACGTGGCAACCGTCCGACTGCGTCCTCCACGTACCATATCTCTATTGATACAAATAAAGATATAGCAAGTCATCAGCACTCAATTTGAAGTAGCAATTTATTATGAACATGTAATTAACAACAACACCTAATTTCTTACAAAATATGCAGTATATTATCTATATTCATCATCAGATGCTGAAGACATGTTTAATTCAGCATCATCTTCATCATCATCCTGGAATTCATCCTCATCATCTTGGGAGTCTTCCTCCACATCAGACTCCACCTCCCGCTCAGCGACATTTGGGTCAACTTCTTCTTGTTCGTTATCCTTATGTAAGTAAATTGTTTCATTTATATCATGAACATTGTACTGCGTAGAAGCTGCCAACTCTCGTGCGTCACTCCGATCTGATTGGAAAAAGTTGTCATTAACACCTTCGAGCTCATCATCAGTTGGGAGAAGCTCATACTCAGGGAATAGTCTTGATTTCACTCTACATGCAGCCCACCAATCTCTTAATTTGAGGGATGTATAATTTGAATAATAAACTTGTTGGGCTTGTGCGGCCAGGATGAATGGCTCATATGTACTCAATTTGGACTTATGCTTCACATCGATTAATCCATATGTTGTGTCATGACAAATAGATGTCGGATCAAACCAATGACACTTGAACAAAAATACAATGTTGTTTTGTCCCAAAAATTGCAGTTCAATGACTTCTTCGAGAATGCCATAATAGTCAATTTCATTTTCATTGTAGGCACTTCCCTTCACACATACACCGCTGTTCATCGTAGACTTATTCTGTCCATAATCTCTCGTGTGAAATCTGTATCCATTCACAATGTAGCCTGGATAGACACGTACAATCTTCGAGGGGCCAAAACTGATCTGTTGTACTCTTGAATCGGGAATGAAGCCTTGTTCAACCTATTATGAGATAAATAGACAAACATTGAATAAATGACTTCAACTCAGTCTGCATAAAAACATAACACTTATGTTTCAAAATAATTAGACACATACTCGAGATCTTAACCAAGTAGGAAAAAACTTCTCCCGTTCCTTTTCAGCTTGCATGTCAGTTAGACGTAGATTCTGTCGTAATATGACCGAGTCAAACTCTCTGCAATGTAAATGTCACACAACCGTTAGGTTCTGCAGCAATGCACGCAAATGATGATGAATAAGCGTGGAGAGCTTACTGAATGTAAGGGTCTAGTTCTTCGCAATTCATGAACACGTAGATCTCCGCAGCTACCAACTCTCTGTCTTGGAGTGCGCGAGTAGAAGAAGATCCGAACGCCTGTCCGGGACACTTGAATACAGAGAGTCGGTCTGACACCTCAGAATCTCCACCATCATCATTACGTGGAGGTTGAGTGCGTCGGGTTCGTATTTCCGTGTCAAAGTACATCGAACAGAAGTTCGATATCTCCTCAATGAGGTACGCCTGAGTAATGGAGCCCTCAACTTGTGCTTTGTTACGGACTTTCATCTTAAGATCGTGCATGCACCTACGACAATAATTAAAATGCATACATAAGTAATATAAAAGATCGTCGTAATGGCAATAAATTGAGATGTAGAAATATACCTCTCAAACGGATACATCCATCGAAATTGTACTGGTCCTCCGACCCTTGCCTCATATGGTAAATGGATGATCAGGTGCTCCATTGAATCAAAGAATGCTGGAGGAAATATCTTCTCTAATTTGCAGACTGTCTGAATTATATTTTGCTCTATATTTTGCAAGTCATGAATTTTGAGTTCTGATGCAGATAAAATCCTGAAGAATTGACTCAGCTCAGTCATTGCTCCCCATATTTGTTTCGGCAGCAACTCACGAAAAGCAAGAGGCATCAGTCTTTGCATGAAAACATGGCAGTCATGACTCTTCATTCCGTATATTTTTCCCTCGTTGACATTTACACAACGCGCAGTATTCGAGACATATCCATCCGAAAATCTCAATTGCTTTAACCATTGCAACACTTCCTTAATCTGTCTGGCCCCAAGCACATATGCAGCTTTAGGTTGCACCACTTTTCCTTGAACATGCTGTAGCTCTAGTTCTGGACGTTTGCAAAGTACTTTCAAATCGAAACGTGCCTTGACGTTATCCTTCGTTTTACCTTTGACGTTCATAACTGTGTTGAACACATTATCAAAAATATTCTTCTCTATATGCATGACGTCTAGGTTATGACGTATCAAAAGTGTTGACCAATAAGGAAATTCCCAAAAAATGCTTTGCTTCACCCAATTGTGATCCTTCCCAAAGCCAGGGATTTGTCGGGTACTACCAGCCAGTTGTGTTACAGTCGGTAAGTTCTGGACCCGCCTCGCGCATGTTTCCACCAGACACTCGTTCCATATCTACCTCCTCCATCACAGTTGTATTTTTAATAAAAGAATCCTTTTGCTTTCGGAAAGGATGGTCACTGGGTAGAAACCGCTGATGACAATCGAACCAACAAGATTTTCCCCCAGATTTCAACACAAATGATTTAGAATCCTCCATGCAATAAGGACATGCCAACCTCCCATGTGTGCTCCAGCCAGATAACATGCCGTAGGCTGGAAAGTCACTTATTGTCCACATTAATGCAGCCTTCAGATTGAAATTCTGTTTTCTGGATGCATCATAAGACTGCACACCATCTGACCATAACAATTTCATCTCATCAATCAACGGTCTGAGATATATGTCTATATTCTTTCCTGGACTTTTTGGACCCGGAATCAGCAATGAAAGGAACAGATTCTCACGCTTCATGCACATGCCTGGCGGAAGGTTATACGGTGTTAAGAATACTGGCCAACATGAGTAAGATGCCACCGAGCCTCCGAAAGGATTGAAACCATCTGTGCATAAACCAAGCCGTACGTTGCGTGGATCCCTTGAGAAGTAAGGATGAGTACGGCTAAAATGAGCCCAAGCTTCACCATCGGCAGGATGACTCATTTCACCTTCGTCGCGACGGACTCTTTCCGCATGCCATGTCATATGTCCAGCTGTCCTCGAGGACATGAACAATCGCTGCAATCTGGGTGTGATAGGAAAGTACCGCAATGACTTATACGGAACATCCTTCTGCTTTGACTTGTCCCCTCTCTTGGGCTTGAACCTATCATGCTTACAAATACAGCATGATGTCTTATCTGCATCCTCTTTGTAGTACAGCATACAGTGATTCGGACATGCATCAATTTTCATAAAACCAAGCCCCAAATCATTCACCATCTTCTTCGCACGGTAAAAGTCAGCAGGTAACCTCTCTGATTGAGGAAGCATGCTCTTGACCAGTAAGAGAAGCCGGTCAAAACAACTCTCGCTCATATGAAATTCAGATTTCAAAGTCAATAGCTGCGACACTGCAGACAACCGTGTATGCTTCTCACAACCATCCCATAATGGCTCATCAGCATCTCGAAGTAACTGATAAAATCTCTGAGCTGTATCATTCGGCACTTCTTCATTTGTTTGATCTTCATGAATATTGAACTCCGGACCAGCAGCATCGACAACCATGTCTACGTACGTACTTGTGGAGGCAAAGTAATTAGCTGGTGCAGACGACTGAATATTCAACTCACCATGACACGACCATAACTCATAATGGCCAACAAATCCTCTCGTATACAGATGATGCTGCACATCCCATGTCGATATCCACTTTCTGTTCTTACAAGCCGAACACGGACATCGGATGTTACCCATCGGATCAACTGCTACTGATGTATTACTCAATGCAAACTCAATAAAACTGTCAACTCCGTCTTTAAACTCCTCGGTCACAACTCCATTCACTATTCCACGGTACATCCATGACCGATTCTCCAACATTTTTCCTACACATTAAATGTCATGTCCCGAGTTAAAATCCAACATACCCTCACATCATTCAAGTACCATACATACGTTATATGGAGAGTCCCAGAGCTAATGGGTGAAATAAAGCGTTGACGTAAAGATAAATGAAGAGTAAACATACATGAATATCAAATAAATTTGAGCACTATATAAATACTTAATGGTATTGAACATTAAAAACAACACAAACCGTGATGTCTTCATATTAGGCCACCACCACTTGATCGCTCTTTATTCACCAGCTTCTCAGTAGATTTCTTAGGGAGTGAACTAACCACTGATATCCCTAAATATAGTTTGCCAAATACATCTCTTCGTACATAATGGGAAGACATAACTTTGAGAATGTCAAGTTCTTTGACACAATTATTTTTCACAAATTTACACCAGTCTTTTCCAATAAACATGTACATAGTACCACACCAACTGCGTCGTAAGATTACAGAATATCGCACTCCTTTTTCATCTTGAACAATAACAGATAATCCACTTTTATTTTCTAAACTTTGTCTTTCTTCTTTCCGAATAATCTTTATGATTTTCGTCATCTTCTCTTTCACCAAAAGTAAACCATCATGCAATCTTCGAATATCGAGCGGAAATATTTTACGTTCAAACAAACAAGTACTTTGATACGTTGGACATTTGTTCTTCTTTGAGTCTAATTTCCAATCGCGAACTCTCATCACTAAAAAAAAAATTTATAACATTTTATTCATGAGTAATTTAAAATATGAAATTAAATCATAATATGGTAAATATGAAAAAATCTCTCAAATGGCTACAAATAAACATACGAATGTTGAATGATTAACTTGCAGTGTGAAATTTGTGAAAGTAAACAATATGTTTAACAAAGAAAGTCATTGCATTGTTTATTTTCATGTCAAGCGTAAAAAATAACAGCGAGCAAGATAAATAAAAAATAACTTAATTTACCAAAAGCTTTGAATATAAGCAATTAGGAGAAGGAACTTGTAGGGGAAGGGGGCGCCAGGATGGGAAGGGGGTGCTGGGACGGGGAGGGGAGGGGGGCATTTGTACTCGACGAATTGTACTCGACGAATTTTCATATTTTAAAACACTTCTGATTGCGTGGGCAGTCATGTTATCAAAAAGAACCATCAGAGCAAGTTCTGTGTAGCAGGCTATCAGTCACTATATTTTTCGTACATTTTTTTGAGATAATTTATTTCTTTTAATTTGTTAGAAATTATTCTATTTGCCGCATAGTCCCTTTGTTTAGTTTCTATTGTAGAATAACATTTTCTGAAGAGTACTCTTATCCTTCTTCTGACGTCTTGTATATAATTTTTAATCCTCATTTTGATATTTTTTTATATATATATATATATATATATATATATATATATATATGAAATGCGATTAATTCTTATATATATATCCCTAAATTTTTTATCTCATCGCCTACACCCCATAGTTAACTATATTTCCTTATATATATATATATATATATATATATTTTACTAGATCTATCTAATGATATTAAATGGATGTTGAAAACGGACTAACCTGCCCCTCCCTTTAAAATCTCACCAAGCATAATGGATAGAGAAATGCTGGTTATTTGGGCCCCTGGGTAACCCAGCTGAGCTGGATCGGCCGTGCGGCCGATCCACGTCAGCCAACTACTCGGACGCCCGAGTAACTAGCACTTCTCTAATGAATAATGTTATTTCTTTGCCAATTTTTTTTCCCCTCTCTTTGGTGTTGGGTAAGGATGTTTACATCTAAGTTCTTGTGAAATATTTGTTGCATTCTAACATCTAGCTAATCTGAGAGATAGGTGATAAGGTGCAGATTTTAACGACATATATGAGGATACGTTAATTTCCAAGGATATATGAATTTCGCTCTGTTTGTTGTGGGGTTAAATAGGAGGATGAAATTAACCCAACTCTACATTTGGCATGTAAAAAAAATGGGGACAAAGGTGATTTAAATATTTTTAAGATATCCCAAAAAAATAGATGTAAGTGGGGAATAAGTCATCCCCTAATTCCCATCTCTTATCCCCGTTTTCTTATTTTTATTTTAAGATTTTTCAGAACCTTAAAAAAAGGAAGGGGGTCGACTTTGTTTCTTATTTTTATTTTAAGTACGACAATATGTTTAGTATTTTCTTGTGGAACAAAAACTTAACAATGATGGTTTACATTTTAAAAATTTTAATGAGATTATTAAAATACAATATGCATTACCAAATCTAACAAATCACTCCAAAAATGCAAAGAGATTATATGTTCTTTATCTTAGCTTAAAAAGTAGCTTTAGATGGAGATGGGATGATGAGAAAATTGAGAATAATTTAGTGTACTTGAGTTTTGCACTTTGCATTTGCGTCTCTTGCTTCTCATCGGATGGGTACATTATGTCCTCTTTTCATTGATTAATAAAAATAGAAAAGTACAAGTATAAAGTGTGTAAAACTTAAGTGCACTAAATTCTTCTCGAGAAAAATATATCCATACTAACACCATTTCTATCAAACAAAGAGGCCGGTATCATGGTAAAAAATAAAGACTATCCCAACACTAATATCATTTCTACCAAATGAAGATGTGGTTATTTTGAAAAATATATCTATGAAAATACCAAACAATGTGCAGGGGAGGGGGGCCGGGTGGGGGGGGAGGG